>JASCZW010006334.1:0-133954 GCA_034211315.2 Aedes japonicus | reverse complement strand
GCATTGTGCGCGAACACTTTTAACATACTCTCAACTATTTGTCAGTTTATAATTAATCTAAATACATGTTGAGAATTGTTAAAAAAAAACTAAGCAATCTGTATTAAAGAATGTACTCGAAAAAAAGGCAACAGACAAAAATGATCACCAAACATTCATTTTAAGTCGGATATTTTTTTAAAACTCTCATGGAATAAAAAAAACACATAATAAATATGTTTTTGCAAAGTTGGTTTATTCAACCTCCTCACCTCGGCGAAATGCCAGCACCGTGGACTTAACGCTACCTATCAAATTCTGTGCAACCCTTGCGCCAACTTTCTTACAAAGTTCCATCCACTTTTTCTTCAAATCCTTACACAGGAAAAATAAATTAATTTTAACAGGCGTGTAAAATTTCTCCTCGTTTAATTCCAAGCCAAAGAAGGCGTAAACAACAAAATTGTTTGCAATATTTCATGCGCCATACAACAATGTTTGCAATCTTTAATACAACAGGCTAGATTCAAGCGTAATCTTAAATTTACATAAAATATCCCATTATTTTCTGCCAAATCTAGCATTCCCTTTATGTGCATTAGATAACGCAGAAAATTCGTTGTTTCTTTTTATCTGTCTATCGATTTTGAAGATCTTCCCTATTTTCCGGAGCTTGCCCTTCATAATCGCCCAGAACTTTTCGATTGGGCGAAGTTCTGGTGAGTTTGGTGGATTTCCCTCTTTCGGCACAACAACAAAATTGTTGGCTTCGTACCACTCTATCGCCGGTTTCGCGTAATGGCACGATGCCAGATCCGGTCAAAACAGAGTGTCACCTTCGTGGGACCGGAGGAAGGGCAGCAGGCGCTTCTGGAGGCATTCTTCTTACCGTTGGTGCCAGTCGGTATGTACGGCTTGCTGAATTTGCCGCACTCACAGATCGCCTACCACACCAAGTTCTTCTTGGCAAATTCATCGACCTTCTTCTTCCGGAAGTTCTCCGAAACGTCCAGGTGAGACTTACCGATGAAGAGCTCCAGTCCAGGTACCTACTCGGCGTCCGCTTCAATGTCCGCATTACGATGCATTTCGGCTGCACCAACAACTCGTGGTACAGCTTCCTGGCGCGGGATTCAGCCACCTTATTCTGTTGATCGGTTCGGTTAGGAGCCTTCCTTACCTTGAAGATATGAAGTCCGGCCCGACGGAAAAATTGACCTTACTGGCCTCGTCCCAAATCGAATGGTTCGGACTGCGCTTAAAGTAATCCCTCACCTTCCTTGTGTTCACGGAGTCGGTCGTCTTCGTTTTTCTTCCGCTGCCGGCTCGTCGTTGGGCCTCTTTGATCGATTTTACTACACGGGACAAGGTCGAATGGTCGATTCCCAACTGTTTCGCGATACACCTGTGGGACCTGCCTGGGATTTCCAAAACGCTTTTTGCTTGGAAACCATGTCCATAACCACATCACACGGAATGTGAAAAATTCTGTTTACACTCTCCAAAGTCTACATGTGACAGAAATTAATTTACAATTGCGTGACCTTCCGGAATTCACTCCGGAGGCAATCTTCACCGAGCTGCAAGCAGTGGCACTGAAGCCTTAGAAAGTGTTTCCCATCAGACGACTGCAACAGGAAAATCATCGGGACTAACTCTATCTGGTCCACCTGGAGAAGGGTTCAACGTCTCTTCAACGTCATAGTCGAGTTATAGAACCTGAAACTGCCACATGAAACCGTGGTGCGGCCGCGATTGTGCCCCGATGGCCGAAAGAACTTCACCGAAATACGCCAACTGTGACGACAATCACGAAGATAACAACCGAACGTCTCCCGAACGTGCGCAGTGTCTGGCGATCCGCTAGCAGGCGTCCATCAAGTCCCGGCCTAGTCAACGCCGTTCGCCTCCTCGGATGGACGAGGATAGTTCCCCGACGCTTCGGTGCCAAGTGCCAAACCTACCGCCGATTCCATTATATCACCGCCATGCAAACCGCCCGTTAGCCTCCGTTCAGCATCGACTTCCGGCAGCTGTCGCCGCAAAACCCACGCCGGTTCCTCCACCAGGCTGGGGCAATCCGAGTGCAGTACCTCCACGCAACCACCCGCCAGTGGACAGCTCTGCGACTTGGAGCAAATGGTCCAGTTCGTTCAAGAACTCTACCGTCAACTACGTTCCTGTCGCTCAAAGTCGTCACATCGGTGACGATGAAGATCCTGTTAAAACATGGACCGTAAACGCACCATCAGCATCCTGAATTGGAATGCTTGTTCCATCCGAAACAAAATCATCGACATCGGTGCCTTTCTCAACCGGAACGGCATCGACAACGCTATCATCACGGATACGCACCTCAAGTCTGAATTTAGTGTCTCCTTCCCCGGCTACCGGTTTGTGCGACTTGATCGTTGCGGCTCTGACGGAAGATGCGTTGCGATCGCCCTGCGCAACAAAATCAACTGCCACATGGTTCCAAGTTTCCAGCTGCAACTTAAAGAAGCCATCGGGTTAGAGGTCAAATCTGCCGTCGGCCCTATCACCATCAACGCGGCCTATCGTCCCAAGCAAGCCAGCAACACCAGCATCTGCAAGCTAACTAGGAGGAAGGGACAGTTTACCTGAATGCGAAACACAAATCCTGGAGGAATATCCGGTGCAACCGAAACGGCATCATTCCACAGGAGGACCTGGAAGAGGGCCATTATACCTGGGCCTGGATACTCTCACCTGTTTGTGCAGATCCGGGGCCTTCTCTACAAACGAAATCTTCTTCACCAAGATGGGGAACAACATCGCCCCATAATGTTTTTTGATGCTTTGACGTACAAAAATGTGTAAACAAAAGAACGCAGCCAAAATAATTTGAAAAATTTAATTCAATTCAAAATGAACGATAACATTATGTGTGCATATAATCTCTGGAACTGTCTATATTAAGTGCAATTCAAAATTTGCTTTCCTCAATCAAGTGAACCACCATCACACTTTGTGAGTGGCCCGAATGGCATCCTTACCGTTGGTCTAAATAGGTTCTAATATATTTAAATACAGCAATTCCACAGAAAAAAAGTTTTATGGAGTCACAGAATTCCATCAAAATTGATATAGTTCTTGCTTATCAAATGATATTGGACTGGTGTTTATTCGTTTCGACACAAGGATGACCATTCCTTTGCTAGGGTGGTTCGATAAAACCATTTGTTTTTCCAAAATTACCTTTTTTTTTTTTAAATTTTGTAACTTCTGAACCACTGGAAAGATTTTTACGGTTGACGCTTCAAATGAAAAATATTTTTTTTTATCAATTTTATAGATATGCGTAGGCTCAATCGAATTAACTTTACAGAGCCAAAATTTATATTTCAATATACAATAATGATCTTTAAAATAAAGTAAAAAGGGGGTGAAGCAATTACTCGCGTCCGCCTCGAGGTTAGAGGGAATAACAATTTTATGGATGGAAAGAAGAAGTGGGAGCTTAAATAATCATTTACAAAACACATATATTTTAATTCTAATTGTCTATTTGTAATCATGATCTTCTTGATTTTCTTTCAATTTTTTTTTAATTCAACATTTTAAAAGAAAAATAACAGCACTGAAATCAAAAATTAAACTAAACATATAGGTTAAACAAACTAAAATCTAAGCCTTTCAGTTAAAACTAAACACTTTTTTAGCGTAGAACATCGAGCAAGCGATCTTTCAGGCCCGGGATTGATCAGGTGAGCAACTCTGCACCCATTGATAGACCCACTAAAGATTTGATACAACTGCGCAGCGCCACCCGAAGCCACTATCAGCGAACTGGTCTGCCTACCTTAAAAAGTCATTGCAATCGAACGACAAAAACTATTAAAGCCTCAGAACCTAACCTAACCTAACCTAAGCTCAGAAATAACGATTTTACCGACAAGATCCGCTCTCTCCCAGATTGCGCAAAGCCGTTTTGGAAGTTGACAAAGGTGTTAAAAACTAAACCAAGGCCCACTCCACCGTTGATCCCACTAGACAGCAATGGTCCCAAGGATCGCTTGATAACTCCCGCAGAGAAGGCTGCTGAGATTGGTCAACACTTTGTCAGCTTCCACAATCTCGGACAAAACCTCGTCAGTCCGCACGAAGCTGCCGTTAGCAAGCTTGCAGACAACCTCCATCTAAATCCCAACGAATTCTCGGCAGAAATGGAAATCTCAGCTGATGAATTGTTGACCTATATAAAAACGTCAAAGAATTTGAAGACCCCAGGTTTCGACAACTTCATGAACTCGGAGCTCAAGCAATTGAGCCCCCTGTTCCACGTTAATTTAAACCAATGCCTGTGACTTAGCTACTTTCCCTCGAGTTGGAAGTCAGCCAAAATCATTCCCATCTTGACCTAGACCTAGATGGGAATGGGACCTAGACCAATAAGCCTTCTCTCAGGGTTATCTAAGCTTATCAGAATTATCTAAGAAGCGATCTACCGTCGGCTTCTCTCATTCCACGAGGTCGCTCAACAGTCCACCAACTGTATCAAAATTATCTCCCATGGCACTTCTCGCCATCGTAAAGGCCTTTGATAACGTGCGGCTTGAAATTATGTGTGCAGTTATGGATGCCCAAGAGATCTCCGCCGGCGTTCCGCAGGGAAGTATACTAGGTCCATTTTTGTTCAGCCTTTTCACCTCGGACATACCCCGGCTCCTTGAAAAAGGTTCTCTGTCGTTGTTTGCCGATGATACCGCAGTCGTCCACAATGCACAGTGGTCCAAATGCGAATTTAGTTGGAAAGATACATTTTTCACCGAAGTTTGAAGTTGTGGAGCAAAATTCAAGCTGAACAATGCATTAGGTCCTAAATAACATTGAGAGCAGTCTTGGTAAAAGTCATGCTCATTAGATTCAAAAGCGAGGATTTTCAGGCAACATAACATTGACAACCTATAAGTTCCATGCGAAAATCAAATGATAACTCATGACAACAAACGTAACCAGAAGAATGAACGTTCAATTTTCAAAATGCTTTGATATTCATTTATGTAAACAAGTTCATTTTCAAAACAAATTTCGAAATGGCAGAAATGAAATTCAATTAACCACAATGAATATCAATTACCCGTCGGGATCGGAAAAATGCAAGGTCAGCCCAGTCCAGGGTATTCTTGCACAACATTGCTAGCATCGATTCCTCTGTGACGATGATGACGGCCCTGGTTTTCCATGTTTGGATTAGGATTCAAAATTCTTTAATAATAAAAAATCATCACAAGAGATGATATTCAGATTTCATCAAGTGAAATTCATGCTTACCGATAGATAATCAAAACAACAGTGACAGCAGATTTTTGACCCGCACATAGAGTCGACTTCATTCATTGCAGCAAGCAAAAATCAGTTGGCATAGAAGTGACACCGGTAACCACGAAAACCGGGAAAGTAAACATCATCATTACACAGGAATAAAATCATTTTTACTTCTCATGGATATTTCATGAAAATTCAAGGCACTGATTGAGAGACTCTCTTTGTTGACTTTCTCTTTATGTTGTTACGGCTATGTAAATACATGTTCAAGTATTTTCAACACACACAGTACGGTAATATAAAGTGTAATTAAGGATCCAACACGTCAAAAATACCAGCAAATCGTTTCATAGACAAACTAAAAACGAATCAAAAAGTCGACGAAGAGAATCTCTCAATGTAACTTGGGACCTAATGCATTGTACAGCTTGAATTGTCATCTAAAAAGTTGTTTTAAATAACAAGTCGCTTCTTTTGGCGTGAATGAAAACTAGGGTGGTCCTTATTTTCAGAGAAATCGAAAATCTAACTTTTTTATTTGCTGAAATAAAGTCATACATTATTGGGAAAAATTGTAAAATAAATAATTTAAGCAATTTTGAGCGCATAATTTTTTCTGTACCTTTTGATATGATCGATTTAGAGCATTTTTTCCGGTGTCCCTACAGAAAAAAACATTTTTTTGCTCTAACTTTTTTATTTCAAATTTGCCAACAACGTTGTCTTCAGATGATTTTTAGAACTTCAAAAGATGATAGTTTTGACGTGTAAATCTTGCCGTATGTCTCTTACCGTTAGCGAGTAATTAACGATTACGCCCTTATAAAATTACACCCCTTTTTAAATGTGGTTTACTTAATTTAAAAATAAAATAACCTATCTCCAGTTTTCAGAAATGATAGGCAATAATAAAAATCCTTTCAAATGCTGTTAAGAAATATTTTTTTGGTTTGCCCCAATTTGCAAAACCAACATTTGAAAAAGGCCTTTCTTGTTTACAAAAACCATAATAACTTTTGTTTGACATACGATAGAGACAATTTCAGCACATCACAAGTTGTAACTATTATTGTTCAAGAGTCAAGTCAAGACAACGTTACTGAAAAATTTACAGCAAAATAACTGAATTTTATAGGGACACCCTAAGCTAAGTAGGAAAAAATGCTCTAGTTTGGTCATATCAAAAGGTACAGAAAAAATTATACCAACAAAGTTGCTTGAAATTGATTATTCCGAATAATGTATGCCTTTATTTCTGCAAATAAGAAAGTGAGATTTTCGATTTCTCTGAAAATAAGGACCACCCTAGGTTTTATTCACAACAAAAGAGTTTTTTTTTTTAATAATCATTTATTTGTACAGGCTCAATCGAATCAACTTTACAGAGCCAAGTTTTCATATTTGTGTACATCAGGTATCTTAAAACTAAAGTTAGGAGGAAAGAGCCGATTACTCGCGGCCGTCTCGAGGTTAATAGGAATAACAATTTAATGGATAGGAAGATGGGTGGGAATTTAAAGTATACACAACACATTAACTTTATATCCCTAATTGTCAAAAAACTTAAAACTATACAACTTTTGGTTTCCTTTGAACTTGAACATTTTTGAAAGCGAAAAAAAAACAAACAAACACAGAAAAAAAAAACTTATAATAAACATACAGGTTAAACTAACTACAATCTAAGGCTAATTTTAGTCAAAAACACATAAATGAGTTTCATGTACTCCAGATCACGTACAGCCAAAATATAACAACAAAAGAGTTATTAGAAACAACTTTTTGGAAGACAATTTTGCTCCAAAACTTCAAACTTAGGCTGAAAACGTATCGCTTCGGCTAAATTCGCATTCTGAACCACTGTGCAATGATGGGGTAACAAGAGCGATTACCGTGAAACTGCAACAAAGCCTGAATGTCCTGTCGGAATACTGCGCTGAATGGAAGATATGTATCAACGCAATGAAGACCCAAGTCATCCTTTTCATACACTCTAACCCTCCCAAACTTGTTTCGCCTGAGGATTGTAAAATAAGCCTGAACAACACTACAGTGGAAAGTAACAACTCATTAAACACTTAAATAAAGCTAACGAGACCGTTGGTAAGCCCAGATACTTACAATAATATTATAATAAGAGAAAAAATGAAAAAATAAAAATACAATCTTATAAGTTGTTAGTCGTTAAGGGAGTTCCGATCAAAATTTGGTCAAACAGTAATGTGTGTGAGTCGATCAAAGTTTTTATTAATAAGTCAAATCCTTTTTCTTTTCATGTTCAGTTAATACAGAATATAGGAGAAATATTCAGCTAAGCTTCCTTTTTACCGAATGCGAATTTCCGGGTCTTTCGTTTAACACTTGCCATAAGATTTTGTACAGTCTCCTTGTCCACTTTATTCGCCGCAGAACGCCAGTTTGCTTTGAACTTTCTCTCGCTCACAACAGCTTTTTGAGTCTTCTTAAGGTTCCGCTTGACGATGGCCCAATATTGTTCGATTGGACGGAGCTCTGGTGTGTTGGGAGAGTTTTCGTCCTTGGGCACCACTTGAACGTTGTTGGCAGCATACCACTCCATGACCTTTTTTCCGCAATGGCAAGATGCCAAATCCGGCCAAACTAGAACGGCACAATTGTGTCGCTTCAGGAAACCCAGTAGACGTTTTTGTAGGCACTCGCTCAGATAAATTTCCTGGTTGACGGTTCCGGTCGCAATGTAAACGTTGCTCTTTAGGCCACATGTTTCCCCGTCCGGTTGCCGTTCCTGCCCAGGAAGCTGTTTAAAGTCTGTCTTGACGTAAGTTTCGACGTGTTTTGTTTATCATCGCGATTTGGAGTTACCACTTTCTTGTAAGCCGACAGTCCAGCTCGTTTTTCCGCTCTATCCACGGTTGGAGGCGCCACTCCCAGCTTCTTTACGACATTTCGGACGGAGAGGTTGGGGCTCTGCTCGAATCAGTCGTCGCTGTGGATTTCCCCCTGATCTAACTTTCCTGGTTGTCGACATGAACGTTCTTAATACGTTGTTAACAGTTGATTTAGCCACATTCAACAATTTCGCCAACTTGGCGTGATGCGTTGCTTCTCTTCTTTCGACGACATTTTGATAAGTGAAGTGCTAATCTCAAAATCAAAATAGGGGCATGATGCTTCACGCACACATCTTCAAAATTAGGGGTGTGCAAAATTTCTTAATGCACGATGAAAAGAAATGCATCAAGTTTAAGTCGACCAAATTTTGATTGCAACACCCTTTCGTCAAGAGTTGGCAAAGGCGCTGCTACAAAGCAACACCATGATTCCCGGTCTGGTCCAAGAATTATTCGTTGGGGAAAATTTCTCGACTCCCTAGGCATAGGGTATGATTGTTCTTGCCACACAACTATTCTAATGCAAAAATAGCACCAGGCATCGAAAGCTCCCAATTAATAACTGTGAAAGTGCATTTAGAACACTAAATTGAGAGCAAGCCATAAGCTAAATGTAAAAGCAATAAGCTTGAAACGCTGAGAATCAGGAGAAAACGATATGAAGACGTTTGATTCGAATACGGCTGAGTTATAGAGAATAAATGACGAGAAATTCCTCCAATGCCGGAGTAGTGCCCCACCCTACTTAACATCGAGCAGATTCCAAATAAGTATCATAAAGGTTGGACGGAATCAAATTGCACCACCTATATATGGCTGTAACTTTTTTCCGGTATTTTCTATTGAAATTTTGAGTGGAATTAGTTCAATGTGTATTTGTTTACGCAGTTCCATGTTCCGAGTTTCCAATCGTAGTCCTTAATTCGTTGCCTAGGTCTTTGCGGATTGTTTCGGTCCGTATTAACTTCTGTATTATTTGTAACATTGATTTTCTAAGGGCGGCTTGTTGGGCCTTCCCCAACCCTCGCCGTTAGGATCAGCCGCTCCTAACATGGAGATCAGGCGCTGTTTTGAGCCGCCCCTAATATGGAGAACAGACGCTCAGATAGACTCCACCCTTTGAAGAGGGCAGCCCCCCCTTCCCTGTCAGCATATGACCAAGGTCCCTCCGGGGTTGGTTACCCGATCTTTCCTATGGTTACTCATACCCCAGTCGCACCACGGGGAGGTAGGGATAGGAGTGACATGACAAGAGGCTAAGGATCGCAGTAGGATCTATTTTATACCTGCAGGTACGCGAAGTACCAATGGAGGAGTACCAAGGAGAGTATGAGATGATTGAAAGGTGGAAGCAGTACTTCGACGAACACCTGAACGGTAATATTACAGCGAACGAAAGTGGCACGGTAATAAATCTAGGAACACGTGCAGAAGATGACAGGACTCCGATCCCAACCCTTCAGGAAGTTGAGGAGGAAATTGGTCAGTTGAAAAACAACAAAGCCGCTGGTGTTGACCAACTCCCAAGCGAGCTATTGAAATACGGCTGTGAAGCACTGGCCAGAGCGCTGCACTGGGTAATTACCATGATTTGGGAGGAGGAATGTTTACCGGAGGATTGGATGGAGGGAATAGTGTGTCCCATCTACAAAAAGGGCGACAAGCTGGATTGCTGCAACTATCGTGCGATCACGCTACTGAGCGCTGCCTACAAGTTGCTCTCCCAAATATTATGCCGCCGCCTGTCACCAATTGCAAAGGAGTTCGTGGGGCAATACCAACCGGGGTTCATGGGTGCCCGCGCTACTACGGACCAGATTTTCGCGATTCGGCAAGTGCTGCAGAAATGTCGCGAATACAACGTGCCCACACATCATCTTTTCATCGATTTCAAATCAGCGTATGATACAATCGATCGAGACAAGCTATGGCAAATCATGCACGAGTATGGATTTCCGGAAAAACTGACGCGGTTGGTCAAAGCAATAATGAATCGAGTGATCTGTGTCGTCCGAGTATCAGGGGCGCTCTCGAACCCCTTCGAATCTCGGAGAGGGTTACGGCAAGGTGATGGATTGTCGTGTTTGTTGTTTAACATTGCACTGGAGGGTGTGATTCGAAGAGCTGGGATAGACACGAGTGGCACGATTTTCAGGAAGTCTGTCCAACTATTTGGCTTCGCCGACGACGTTGATATCGTAGCACGTAACTTTGAGACGATGGCGGAAACGTACATCAGACTTAAGGCTGAAGCTGGTAGGATTGGGCTTGTGATTAATGCGTCGAAAACTAAATACATGAAGAGAAGAGGCTCACGAGAAGACAATGTTAGCCTCCTAGCACGAGTGCAGATCGACGGTGATGAAATCGAGGTAGTAGACGAATTCGTGTATCTGGGCTCATTGGTGACCGCCGATAACGACACCAGCAGAGAAATAAAAAGACGCATTATGGCTGGCAATCGAGCCTACTTTGGACTCCGAAGGACGCTAAGATCGAACAAAGTTCGCCGAACCTCAAAGTTGGCCATCTACAAGACATTAATTAGAACGGTACTTCTCTACGGCCACAAAACATGGACATTGCTAGTGGAGGACCAACGCGCCCTTGGAGTCTTTGAAGGGAAGGTGCTGCGTACGATCTACGGTGGAGTGCAGATGGAAGACGGAACGTGGAGGAGGCGAACTACGAATTGCACCAGTTGCTGGGAGAACCTCCCGTCGTACATGTCGCAAAAATCGGTCGACTACGGTGGGCTGGGCATGTCGTAAGAATGTCGGACGACAGCCCTGTGAAAATGGTTCTCGAAAACGAACCGACAGGTACAAGAAGAAGAGGCGCGCAACGAGCAAGGTGGATCGATCAAATAGAAGGCGACCTGCGGACCCTCCGCAGACAGCGAGGCTGGAAAATAATGACATAACCGGATCTCCGTATAGTGTTAAGGATCACAAGCGGGTAATTCAAGCTTTCAAGGGGAATGCCAACCAAAACTTTTTTGTGACAACTGTAACGGTCAATGGGCATGTGTACCTAAACGAATCCAAAAGCGTCTACTTCCACTTCTGAGGTCACACGATGGTCCTACGATTTTCTGGCCGGATTTAGCCTCGTGCCGTTACTCGAAAGAGGTTTTGGAGTGGTACAAGGCTAATTTCGTGCCGAAGCATCTCAACCCCCCGAACGCACTGGAACTGCGGCCACTTGAAAAGTACTGGGACATCATGAAGCAGACACTTCGGAAGCATCCCAAGGAAGTGAAATCGGAGAAAGATATGAAGAAAAGATGGATTGCCACGCAAAAAAAGTTGGTCCAAGTGTTGTACAGGACCTTATGAGTAGTGTAAACAAGAAGGGTCGTGCAATTGGATATGGACTTGAAATTGAATAAAACAGACGTGGGAAAATTTTCATAACATGTTTCATTCTAATCCTTGAAAGTTTGAAGATGATTGGTTGAACGAGCGAATTTTTCCGAACATTTGTGTGTGTCGCAATTTGATTCCGTACACCCTTTAGGCTCGAGATAGAGCCATTTGAAAAAGAAAATCGACTTCTTCTCGATTGGCTAATAGATGAGAATTTAAAAAGGGTATCCGATTTTCTCGAGCATAAATCTTCCATCACTGGTTCGTGTGGTTTTAAAACTAGAAAATTCTAAAGTAGCCACGACATCAAAAACATTTACGTCACCGAACATGTTTACAGCGCAATCCATCGGATCAATTAACGTAAAATAAATGCACCCAAACTGACGACGACCCTTCCAGCGGGAATCGTTAAAGCACCCGGCAAATTTGATGCCAACCAATGATCAAAGCGATCCCATCCATAAAATGCCATTTACTACCGTTTCTGGAGCAGCCGAGTTGTATTACAACGCCTCGGCGCATCTGTTTGCACAGTGCACTTTTAGCCGCATCGAAACGAAAAAACGTCATTCCAACAATTCACCAAACTAAACCGGTGTGTGTGTTTGTGTGTAATCACAGTACAAACATCAGATTCACGCATGTTAAATTTAAACATTTTATTGCTACATTTTGACATTCCCCAGTCGACGACGCAAGCACAGTTGGTTCTCATTCCGTGCTGCCGTATTCCTCGTCACAGATAATCGCCAGCCAACGAAATAAGAATCGTCGGACAAATCCGCATTTTCGAACACACATTTGTCTGTGAATGCGTCTCCATCCAGCGATCTGTGAATGTCATTAAAATGGCCTAATCGTCACCGGGCTGTGCTGTTGCTTTCGTGATTGCCACAGAAGCATAGAACCCCGACCGGAGACAAACCCAAACTGCTGGCTGCCGTGGAAGTTTAAAGCGCAAAAAAAAGGTCGAAAAACAGAAGTCTTGATTGCAATCTCTTAGTTGGATTGCGAAAGACGCTTCTACTAGAGCGCAATTAGTTCCGCTTCTCTGATCGCCCTCCTCCGCCTCATCGTCTTCACGGTCAATGGAATTTTGCAATTCCTTCAGAGCCAACTACTGGGTTATTAAAATTCCAAATGCAGAGACCTTCCATCAACGCTTAGCCCGAAATGAGAGGAGTTTCCGAAATAGATGGATTCAATGAGGAATCTTGTTTATTTCACATAAATTTCCACCCAAAAAGTGACCATTATGTGTGGTTGAAGTGTGATTTATAGCGATTGACCTCGTTCTTTAGGGAAATTGACTGAAGTAGATCGGATCCGATGCATTGTCTATGGTGGTCAACTGCGACGATGGTTGCTCCCGAACGGAGAAGAACCGAAAACAGATTAGTCTATTGAGAACAATTGAAATTTATGGCGTCACGGCGTGATTTGAGCTGAACAGCTTCGTAGGTAAGGGAAGGGTGCTCGAGCAGATAATAGAATTGCTCAACCAGCTTGCACAGGACGCAACAACCGGCGAAAGAGATTGTATTTATCAATTCGTTATCCATCGTTTCCATGGAGGAGTAATTGATACTCAAAACGAGGTTTTATTAGTGGTGATGTAGTTACTCTGTTGGATTCAACATGTTCGTCTGTGTCGTCATAATCCGAACGAAACAACTATTGTTTTACTGAAAAGAGGAATCGTTCTGGTGGACGTCCTTCGCATATTTGTGGTTCTGAAATGACTGTGATTAATGAATTAAAATAGTTTCTACGACCATAGCACTGGCAACCCGGTCTGTGATGCCAATACAGCAGATAACTGGTTAAAAGGAAGGATTATTCCATCAACGCTAGAGACGCTCTGCTACTTACGAAAAGAACAAAAAGAACAATGCTGCTTCGATTGGCTTTATCAAATATTCATAAGCTATATTGCAGGGCTGGTAGCGGGTCACTTTTTAGTGACTTGGTCACTATTTTGAGTCTAGTCACTAAAAAGTCACTATTTGCATCCAAAAGTCACTAAAGTCACTATTTTTTGGAAAATGGTCACTAAAGTCACTATTTTTGCACCGTCAATTGTAAAAAAGATTTTAAAAAATCACTTGTTCCTATTGTACAATAGTCAACAAAGTTAAGTGATCTTGCCATACTACATTAAAGTCGAGAAGTAAAACTAGATGCCCTGGTGAACGCTGTCCCACCTCTACCTCAATTGAACTTGTCAAATGCAGAGCGCTGGTCGGACACAGCACTCTAGATTTAGCTTGAATGCGACGCACGTGGTCTCATAGTATAACATCTCTCATTGTGTTTACAATGTTCCTGCTATTTCATCATAATTTTTCATATTTCTATACAAATAAACCCAGTGAAGTCCATGACGAATCGAACGGGATAGGAGTGAAAACTTAAAACGTTTATCCAATCTGCAAACAAAATAGAGAAACTACAAAAAAAAAATCAAGTCATTCAGTTTTTGCAAAAGCGGAGTTTTGGTATCCAAATAGTCGAGAAAATTGAGAATGAATTGTAAATCAAATAAAGGGCTTTTTTTTGGTAAAGTTGTAAAACTTTTTAAGTAGAATGTGATCTAAAAATTTGTGATAAAGTTTACAAGCTATTGATAAGCAAACTAATTTATTTTAATGATATTTTCTTCTAGAGGAAAGAACCACTCATACATCTAATGTACGGTGATCTAGAAATGTTGGTGCGAACCATCGTCGTTATAGTTTGTAAGCTAAATGTGTGGCATGCCAATACTTCACTTACAGAGGACATTTTAAACAATATTGAGATCGTTCTTCCTGTCCTTTCAGGCGTAACTTATACAAGCAATTTGGTGAATTCTGTTGGATTTGATACTAAATAACATAGAAATGATTGAATAAAGTAGGAAATCTGGTTTAGAGATGTGCTGGGTCGTCCAAACAACCCAGGAGATTAGAACTTAAAATGTACAGTTGTAACAGTAGCTTTATCCTCTATAACATGCTATGATATGTATTCAAATATATTCAATGAATGTCCTGGAAGACCAACTGACACTATGAGATAAGCTTGGGATATTATATGCCAAACAAACTAACTTAACTTTGTATAGCCCAGAAAGATATTGTTACAATTGTAGACCTTAAATTTCGAAGGAAAGTTTGAATGAACTGAAACTAGCAAGGTTATCCTATGATGTCTGTGGACGTATCAGCATATTCATTGAATGTGTTTGAATATTTATCGTAGCTTTGTATAGCTCAAAATGCTAGTTTACTACTTTATATCTTAAGTTCTGAATTCAAGATCGGTTTTTATGAACCTCAAAATCCCAAAATATCTCATTATCTTCCGAAAGATTACATAATTTGGTCAAATACATATTATTACGTTGTTGAGTCCAAAAAGCGGATGATTTTCAGATTTAATTCCAAACTCAAAGTTTTGAATCCCAGGAAAGTTTGGATAACCTAAAACATCCGAAAGTTATCTCATAGTGTCTGTTGTTCTTGCAAAATATTCGTTTTCGTTACAACTGTTGGGCCTATGTTCTCAAGGATAGTTTGGATGACCTAGAACATGTCATATTTCTCTATAATGTTTTTTTTTTCACTTTAAGAATATGAATTGAATATGTCTGAATATTTATTGTAACTTTGTATCGCCTAAATTTACTGTTACAATCGTAAATTTTAAGTTCTGAACGCCAAGACAGGTTGGATGACCTAGACCATCCCAAGATTATCTTCTTATGTATTTTTACGTTCGAAAATATTCACTAAATATATTTTAATGCGTGACCTAAGTTTGTATTCCCCAAAAAACTACTGTTACTGCCGTATATTTCTTGTTAGGAACTCCAGAGCAGTTTGGAATATCTAGGGGATCTTAAAGTTATAAAGTAATTACTGTTGAGTTTCCAAAAGGTTCATTGAATATGTTTGAATATAGATGGTGACCATATATAGCTTAAAAAACTTCTGTTACAATTGTAGATCTTATATTTTGAACTTAAGGACAGTTTGGAGTACCTAGAATATCCCAAGATTGTCACATTATGTCTGTAAGCCTTCCACACTACTCAATCAATATTGTTAAATACATATTGTCCCTTTACACACTCCAAACACTTGCTGTTACAACTGAACTGATTTTATGTTCTGAACTCAAGGATAGTTTGGATGCCCTAGATTATCCCCGTTCATCTCATGGTGTTTTTTATGTTTGAAAATATTCACTGAATATGGTTGAATACATAGCTTTACTTTGTTTAGCCCAAACATATATAGTTACTACTGTCGATCTTAAGTTCTAAACTCAAGGACAGTTTTGATGACTTAGAACATCACCGAGTTCAAATCAAATAATGACTGTTTATTCCAAAAGGTTCATTCAATATGTTTGAATAAATATCGTAACCTTATATAGCTCTTAAAGCTACTGTTACAACTGTAGATCTGAAGTTCAGAACTCATGTACATTTTGGATGACCTAGAACATCCCAGAAAGATACAAAAATATTAAACGATTATCAACGAGAATTCGATTATACGTATACAAATATACAATATTCTAAAACAACGGCTTACACTATTAATATTTTTTTTTTTCCTGAACTTCTTCATATTCAGGATGTTCTTGGTAGTCAATTAGGCCTTCAACTCAAACATTTTTTCTATATTTCCCAGATAGAAGAATTGATGGAAAACAAATTTGCCGAAGACAGTGTACACTTTTATTCAAACTGTGTGATTGTATACAGCCATTGGGGTCATATATTACCCCTTAGACCTGAAGGAGTTAATTTACTTTTTAAAACAATATTTATAAATTTTTCAATAGTACGTGGCCTGAAATCAACAATGTTTTCTATTGAAATTGATGTGTAGAAATACTTCCGATCGATTGGTGTAAAATTTTTGAAAACCAATTGAGAAATGACTCAGAAAATAATTCTCAAAACCTGACCACTTTTTGTGACGGTTTTATTGTATCCCAGTATAGAAAATAAAGATGTCTTCTCAGGTCAAAAGTCTGGTTTGCAGAACTCGTTTATAAAATATTGCCAATGTCTCAACCCACCAGCTGGATGCATACAGTGAAAGCTCCAAGTATGTTGTGAAAATCGCCAAGTTACTTCCGATTCAGGTCAACTATGATCTTCTTATTAACGAATGGAACTTGTTAAAACGCTTGGTGCTGACTTTAAGTACAGAGTACAGAATTGAGGAGTATTGAAACCAGTTTTTACTAAGAAAACAGCTACAGGTGAGCTAAAATACCTTGAGGTGCTTAAGTTAGTGAAAACAGCTTCACATGGCAACGACTCAAAAAAGGAATTGGAAGCACGATATGTCAGAAATAATTCTAGCACAGACCATGCTGGAAGGCGTTTCAACTGTGCGTATAGACCTGTCTTCACAAAAACGAGCTGCGGACCAAGTTTAGGAGGTCGCGGAGAAAAAAAAAGTCGCTTGATTTCGTCGATTCTTTACAAAAAAAAAACACACAAAAAGTAACACTGCGCCGCAGTATTATTCATTTTTGCAAACGGGGGTGATCACTTAGTAAATTTTTACTGTACTTATACAACAAATGTATAAAAGTTTAAAAAAATACTAAATTTTGGAAATCACTTTTTAGTCACTATTTGGTCACTATTTTTATTATTTTAGTCACTAAAGTCACTATTATTTATCCATAAACCCGCTACCAGCCCTGTATATTGGAATATTTTTGATCACGATAGTTCGCTACTTTACAATAATTAATTATCTCCTTTAAGTTAATTGGTTAATCAAATGTGAGTGGTAACTTAAGGGGACCCTCCCCTTAATCGTCAAAATCGGAAGTTCGTACGCCTTTTCAATCTCTCACAAAAAAAATACAATCTTTGCCTTATTTTTGCCCAAATCCAGGGGAGGGTCCCCAAAGAATAATGATTGGACATGAGGCGAGACATCACACAAATGAAGTTTTGACTCACATCCATCCCCCTAAACCAAGATTTTTTCGACACCTTTGTCTCCTGACACCTTTGTAAATCTCCTTTACTCCATTTATGCTGCCATCTGACGAGTGGTTGTTGACGAAAAAAAAGTTAAAAAATCATTGTAGGCGATTTGTCGAACGTAAATATCGCCTTCCATAGCGCCCACCTTTGCAAATGAGTCCGCTCTCTCATTGCTCAGAATTGAACAATGAGATGGGACCCATACAAAAGTCACGATAAAAAAACGCGAAGATAAAGCACTTAGAAGCTCCTGTATTTTCATGATAAGTGCTTTACCGGCCTCAAAGAGCGAATAGCCTCTATAGAACTGAGACTATCCGTGAAAATGAAATACTGATCCGGTGTATGTGAGGCAACAATTTCTAGCGTAAAGTGTACTGCCGCTAATTCAGTGACATATACGGAACAAGGAGATTGAAGTTTACGATTGGCGCTATACATTTCATTAAATATTCCAAAACCTGCTGACTCCTCTATCAATGATCCGTCAGTGAAGAACGATTTAGTAGAATCAACTTGGCCAAACTTTGCAGCAAATATCACCGGAGCAATCATAGGACGATGATGCTCTGGGATTCCATGAAGCTCCTGCTTCATGGATAAATCAAAATGAACCGAATTGTTGAAATCGGAGAAGCAAACACGATTGGAAATGTTCGGCGAAGGGCTGACATCCTGTGTTATGTACAAATGATACAAGGGCATGAAGCGGGTTTGAGGATTCAACTCAAGGAGCTTCTCAAAATGTTCGATTACCTGGGGGTTCATAACTTCACACCTGGTGAGGAGCCGGAGAGATAATTCTGAAAACCGCTCCGAGAGTGGCAACATGCTGACCAGCACTTCAAGACTCATGGTATGAGTCGAGTGCATGCAACCTAACGCGATACGAAGACACCGATACTGAATACGTTCCAGTTTGATGATGTGCGACCGAGCCGCTGACTGAAAACACAAACTACCGTATTATATAACCGACAAAATCGTTATCCGGTACAGCGTTGGAAGATCTTGTGGATGTGCTCCGCCACTAAGTTCCAGTAATTTTGCAGAGAAAGTTGCTGGCATTTTCGGTTCAGATACTCAATGTGGGATCTCCAGGTGCACTTTGAATCGAACCAAACCCCAAAATATTTAAATGACATAGAATGAGTTATCGGTTTACCCCAAATTTGATGCTTCAGTTGTGTAGGGTTATGCGTCCTAGAAAAAAACTATCAACTCAGTTTTCTCCGAAGAGAATTCGATACCTAGCTCTAGGGCCTAAGTAGACAAATTGTCTAAGGTAAGGGTCCTTGCAGATCGACCCCATTAGGTCCCGTGACAGACGAGGCTACGCCGTCATCTCCAAGTTGTCTCAACGTACAGTTGTCACTTAGACAACCGTCAATGTCTTTGACATAAAAATTATACAAAAGGGGGCTTAAATAGGAGCCCTGGGGGAGACCCATGTAGATAAATCGAGAAGCTGTTGAGTTTCCATGCGAAAAGCTCATATGTTTCTCTGACAGCAAATAGTACAAAACAAAATTCATTAATGGAGAAAAGCCACAAGCGTAGAGTGTATCTGAAAGAACTTCAACACATACTGAATCAAAAGCCCCCTTGATATCCAAGAATACAGAAGCCACTGTAAACGGGAAGATCTACCTCAAGAAGTGTCTACAGATCGCCTGCTTCCTCTGTTGAACCAACACTATTCAAATGTTGTCCTGGAATGGTACGAAGAGAATGGGGTCAGTCTCGTACCCAAGGCCATGAGCGCCCCCCCCCCCCCTCCAACATACCGAAACTATGGCCCATCGAAAAATACTGGGCTATTATGAAGCAGGCATTACGACAGCATTCCTAGAAGGTCAAATCTGAGGAAGACATGAAGAAAAAGTAGGTTTCTCTACAGAAGAAGCAGCGGCCAGATGTTGTACAGAACCTAAAGGGCGAACACGAAATTATTGCGACACATTCAACAGGGCATAACTTTTTTACCATTGGGTAAAAATCAACCAAATTTTGCACACTTTCTCATTGATGTGTATTGTTTACATGATGTCAAACTCGAAGTCGTGTTTTTGATTCAACGAAAATGGAGGTGAACCAACGCGAGTCGAGAGAACAAATTCTTTCCAAACATCTGGAATTTCCTGAGCTGTTCCTGGGAAAAATGTTGAACATTCACCATTCAACCTCCAGAGTGTTGAATCGGTTCCAGGAGCGGTTGACGTTGGACCACGGCAAAGGAGCTGGAAGAAAACCGGGACCGGAGAACAAAAAGACGGAGGGAAAGGTGAAGCGGATGATTAAAGCAAATCCCAACGTCTCAAGCCGTGATTTGGCTAAAAAGATCATCGGCATGTCGCGGAGGTACGTCCAGAATGCCAAGAAGAGAGCTGGACTACATACATACAAGGTACAGAACTTCCCAAACCGCGATGAGCGGCAACAATCGACGAGAAGATGCTGACAAAATATGGCTGCTGTGTGATGGACGACGAAACGTATATAAAAGCCGATTTTAAGCATATTCCGGGGTTGGAATTTTTCACCGGCAAGAGCAAGTTCTATGTGGACGACAAATTTAAGAAGAAGAAAATGTCGAAGTTCGCCTCCAAATACCTCATTTGGCAGGCCATCTGCTCTTGCGAACTGAGGAGTGAGCCTTTCGTGACAAAGGGCACAGTAAATGGCGCGATCTACAAATCTGAGTGCCTCGAGAAGCGCCTTTTGCCGTTCTTGCAGCAGCACAACGAAGCTCCGCTATTTTGGCATCATGGCACTATTCTAAAAGTGTCCTGGAGTGGTATGAGGCCAATTCTGTCCATTTTGTTCCAAAGGACATGAATCCGCCAAACTGTCCGGAGCTGCGCCCGGTGGAGCAGTACTGGGCAATGATGAAGCGGGAACTTCGGAAGCGCAAGAAGACAGTCAAAGACGAGAAGGATATGTTAAGAAAATGGAAAAAAAAACTGAGCAGCTGGTACCGGATGACACTGTAAGGACTTTGATGGAGGGCATCAAGCGAAAATGCGTTCAATTTTACACTCAAGGCTCCATCGATTAACTTTTCTTTTGATTTTTGAAGTAAATATATGTATAAAACTACCCTAAAATTTTGGTTTGATTCTAAACATCATAAGAAAATTGGCATGACATTTTCGGTGTCGCAATAATTTCGTGTTCGCCCTTTAATGAGTGGAGTTAAGAGGAAGGTGCATGGTTATCGTATTGAGGTTGAATGAAATAAATAAGTATAATATATATCTAGGGTTTTTTTTTCATTAGGGCGAATCTGCAATTGAGAGACTCTATTTGTTTTCCATTCTACTATTTGTAGAGTATGCTAGCCATACTGAACACTGTTGTGTTTCTATCTGTACTAAATGATCCCTCAAAAAATTTTATAATGGCGCTGTAATAAATGAAAGAGAGCGAGAGAGGAGAGAATTTCTCATTGTTAGATTCGCCCTATTGAAAAAAATCATAGATATGCTTACTAATGGGTTAAATTTTGTTGTCTGAAGGTTTGAAAAGGATCTGACCGACTAGGTAATTTTCTACTGCGTTTTTTCCGTGATGCAATTTGATATAGGACACTTTTCAGTTTTACACAGAAAAAATAATGAATTTTAACAGGTGCGTAAAATTTCCCCTCGTTTAATTTCAAGCCAAAGTAAGCGTAAACTTCGAAATTGTTTGCAATCTTTCATGCGTCATATAACAACGTTTACAATCTTTCATTCAAAAGACTAGATCCAGGCGTTATTTGGCTTAAATGTACGTGAAACATCCCATTAATTTCTGGCAAATCTAGCCCTTTATGTGCATTAGATAACGCAGAAAATTACATGTTGGTGTTAAACTGCGTACAAGAGAATACATTCCAAAATTGGTGCCGAAAACGATGTAGTTGTGGATCGAAATGTGCTTGAACTTTATTTACATGTTTGGAATGGTCTCACCAAGTTCTACTAGTCGATGAAATATGTTTTTCTTTGAAGTCGTCAATTGAATTGCTTCTTGAGATACACGTCTTCGGAATTTTCAATGCTTTCGGAACAGCAGGAATAGTCGACGCTTTATTTGAATGTTTTCCAGAAGAACCAGTCCTTGATTCTTCTCTTATTATTATATTTTCTATCCTTTCCAACCTTTACCTTACCCTTTCCAATTTCTTTTGAACAATCCATAATATGCTAGTTCTAGCGGGTGTGGCATTAAGGGGTAAAGTTCAAATGTGTGAATTAAGTAAAGTACTGGCTTCGTAAACGTGTTTCCTGGAAAATTACGTTCCACGTATGAACGATTTCTAACTTACTTTGAGAAACTTTCTTGGGTTTTGCAGTTTTAAAATACATTTTTTTCACTAAATAAATAGGTTGAAATTTTGATCACGAGACGCCTGTGAATCCAAAACTAAAATACATTCTCCTGAATTAAAGGCCTTATCCTCAGCCAGCACTGTGGCGGAATATAAAAGCATAAATGTACCCCTACAGAAAACAAATGCCAAACAAACGGTAACATTTACTGCGGCAAGCTATTACTTTCTCCCCACGCCCTTCTAAATGTCATTATTCATTGAAACACTCCCCGAAGAACCCATCCCTTCGAGGGCGGTTGGTAGGCCAAACAACCCCTCAACCGGTACGAACATATCGCACCATTCTTCTGCCGGAAGAACACTCAGGTTTGCGGTGTGGTACGATGCAACTCTAACAATATCTCCCTGTTTGCAAGAAACGGAACAGAACGCGGAAGCTCATAAATCAGTTGCCACGTCCAATCTGACGATATGAATAGCCAAACGCCAAGTGCACACTTCCTGGCGAAAGCAACCCCAAACCCCCTCCATACATGGCATGATGTTATGAATAGATCCGGGTGCTTTTGTTTCTGCCTTCCGACTCCGGGTAATCTAATGAGTCTGTAGAATCCATACACGAACGAAGGGAACTCCGTGGCTTATCTGTAAATGTCTTTCCAGCCATCAGTCGAAGTGAACTGTCTGCCGAAGAAAGGGAACACGTTGGGGTTATCCAACTGAACACCGGCAACACTGCATTGCAGAGTGGATCGGAATAAGGAGCTAGTAGGAAAAGTGGTTTCGGACTTTTCGCATACTTTATTACAACCATTAGGGTGGCCCCCAAACTTATCGAAAATCAAGAAAAATTCTGTCTATCCTGATAAACTTCCATTTTGAACCACTGTGCATCGTTGCTTGGCGCAAACGGTCCCGCCGCGAATATGCGAAACCAAATTTATGTCAACATTTACTCCGACAACAACGCCGTCGGTCATATAATGCCGGTGATCAACCCATCTCCATTTCCTTCTCCAATAATAACAACAACAACAACAACAGACGCTAATAGATGACAGTTTGATTGGTTTCCTTCCCCAGTTTCCTTTCACAACTCGGCTCCATCCATCAACCATCGACATCTTTTATATGGATTCCGGAGCATATCACCCGAGCCCAGCAAAGGTCGACCCATTAAACCAATTATTATTGGAGAGGAAAAGCGAAAGTAACAATTTCTATTCCCTTCGATTTTTTCCCCGCACACTCGATGGAGGAAAAAAAGCATCCCCAGTCATCAAAAAGCAAAAGTTAAAATTCACTTAATGTTGCCGAGCAGCGAAAAGCCCACCCAACTCAGCGGAGACAGCAGCAGCGGCGGCGGCAACAGAGAGGGGCGATTACTTGCACTTTTAGTCACGCAAATCGCATTTGGCGTCCATGTTAATCGATCGCTCATGTTTCCACAGAGTAGGCTGCTGGTGATTGTTGTTCTTGTTGGCAACTTAGTTGCGCTGAATGTTGATTACTTTTCCTACTGCTGATTCTAAAATTGTAAGTAGAACAACTTGTAGGTACGATTTTTATTTCATAAGCGCATAGCGGTGCAATAGCAAACCATGGAATCCCGCAGCAGCAGCAGCAGCAGCAGCTCGAAAGAAATCGATTAGAAAATGCAACCAAGTGTGTCAAAACGATTGTGCTGCGGTGCAGTGACCCGGTTCTTGGCTGGGATTCGCAAACGGTTTCGTTTGCTGCTGTTCGGTCCGTTGCGATGAGGGAATACTTTTATCGATTGAAGATTCAATGTAGATGCGGGAGACCGCTTTTGGATTCTATCTAGAACGGATGGAATTGGATATAATCTGACTCAAGTAACCAACAAACTAATTAGAATATAAATAAGTACGCAATAAGGCGAAAAATGGCCGTAAAAGTGATTTCAAATGAAGTACAGGGTGCGGCAGAAAATAATGCGAAAATGTTCAAACTTGAGTGTTGGGTTAATTTGTGTAGCTAGTGACTAATTTCTGTCGGAAGTGTATTTGTTTATGTTTACTTTCAAGTGCTGCATCTAAACATTCTATTTGTTTTATTGCAAATTCGTCAAAATGTTCGCGAAAGAAGTGATCACCAGTTTGTTGCTCGCCCAGAAGAAGCCGAAAGAGATTGCCAAGGTGGTAGAGTGCCATTTGGCAATAGTTTTCCCTGCAGGATGGTCCTAAGCAGCGGAAGCCGGGAAGCGGACGTCCGCGCTTTGCACGCACGCCGAATGTGATCAAATCGGTCCGTGCAAAAATTGCTCGCAACCCGGTGCATTACATAAGAAAACTTGCAAAGGAAGCCAATATTTCAGAGAAATCTATGCGGAGAATCATCAAAGAAGACCTGCATGCATCTTCCAGAGCCAGAGTGAAACGCCACTTGATTACGGACCGGGTCAAGGAACTACGAGTGACTCGTTCGAAGAGATTGCTTTCCTTGTTGAAGAAGGGAAAAATGATAATCATGTTCTCCGACAAAAAGCATCGATGCTGTGGCCAACAGCCGCACGGATCGGCTCATTTCATCGCAGAAAATGAAGAACGTTCTGGAAAACGTGAAATTCAAATTTCAAACTAAACATCCGGCTGGTGTCATAATGTTTGGCGTCCAACGGTTTGAAAATGCCGCCTGTTTTCATTGATGCTGGAGTTAAAGTCAATACCAAAGTGTATATCGGTATTTAAAAGGACCAAGTGCTTCGTTGGATGAAGGCCAACTTCTCCGAGGACCAAAACGTTGTCCTACAGCAGGATGGAACGCCGTGTCACACGTCCAATCGAACCCAACAATGGTTGAACGATAACATGAAGTTTTGGCCGAAGGATTTGGGCATATGTTGAATCCGTTTGATTATTCGATTTGGGCATATGTTGAAGCAGGAGCCTGCAAAACATCACACCCTAGTGAGAAAACCCTGAAGTCAACCATAACACGCACGTGGTAGTCAATGTCGGACAACTACGTCCGAAAGGCATGCTCTGGAGGACACATTCACTAAATTTGTTTAAAGGGACTTTATAAAGATAACTGCACTTGAAAATGTTGATATTATTGCTTGAATTAGTTGGACATGGGATTTTAAAGAAATAGAACAAATTTTCGCATTATTTTCTGCCGCACCCTGTATTTTTCAACAAAACAGTATGCATTCAATTTAATCTGTAAGTTTTAAGAACCTGGTTTGCTAACACAATACAACAATACAAAATCGCCATTTGCTTTTCAAACTAACACACTTACAAGGACCCATCACTTAATGTTTCCATAAATCATGGAGGTTATTTTCCGCATTTTCACAGCTTTTAAAAGGATTCACAGCTCTCGTGCTGGATTTTCCTTCCAAAAAAAAAAATCTTTGATCCATTTGACGCATTGCAACTTTCAGATTCTCAACAATATAACCCACACTTTAGATAGAACACACATTATGCTACTAGCCAGCAAAATAATCATCGATCGTAGACAGTTGCCAGATTTACTTTTTGATGTGTTTTAAATGATGGGTTTCGGTATGTTCAATAACTGAGATACATATGTTCAAAACATGTTGTGCCAGTTGTTTTTGGAAACATAATATTTGCTAACTTGCTGTGTAACTTAATCTGCCATGATGAACACTTTTGATAGAAACAATATTCTTCTTTAAGCTGGCAACAATGCTCGTCAGCTAATACCCTGATGCTCCCAATTTTCTCCCTATCAATTTGTAAAAATCTGCACAGACCTAGCGTTGCTTTGTCAATGAAGGAAATTAATTCTGGTGAGTAGTAATGTCACAGAAAAGGAAAGCAAAACGGGTTTGGTGTTTGTGAATGCACATAATTTACACGATTTGATATCCGAAGAAATTGTGTGTGATCAGAATATTTGCGGATAAGCTTGAAAATAAACTTCAGGTTTTCTTCGAAAATGTTTTTCATAAAAGAAGTGGTTAAGCAAGATTTACGTGTCGAAAATTGAGAAGCAAGGTTGGCTGTGTTAGTTGGCGTCTTGAGCAAAGTTTCTCAGTGCGTAACAAATCGTCTTGCCAAATCTTTGCCATATGAAGCTCTAGACAGTTACCGTCTTAGGCAAAGTTGTTTGGAATATAAAATGAAGTCATTTGACATTATCAGATTAGTTACAGATCTTTCTTCAGAGATGGCGCTGCAGCCTATCTTTGCCAAATGAAGCTCTAGAGAGCTGTTGTCTTGTTCAAAGTTTTTCGATATGCCATTTGTCGTCTTTTGAGATTATAATATTAATTCCAGATCTTGTCACTAACATTGCGCTACAGTCTATCTTTGATAGATGAAGTAAATCA
The DNA here is from genome assembly GCA_034211315.2 of Aedes japonicus. NCBI lineage: Eukaryota > Metazoa > Arthropoda > Insecta > Diptera > Culicidae > Aedes > Aedes japonicus. The sequence continues at coordinate 107,790 of JASCZW010006334.1, read as the reverse complement.
TAATGTCAAATAACACAATTTAACAATCTCATCAATTTCGTAAAAGACGGAAATTCTCTAGATTAGGTAAAGATAGATTACAGCGCCATTTCACCGGTACGATCTAAAACATATCTGATAATTCAAAAAAATGTCCATGGCATTTTGAACATATTTGAAAACAGTAAAAATATATTATTGTGCGATCTCTGATTTCCTGTAATGTCAAATCATTCAACACATTCACTTCGCCAAAACGGTTTCTCCCTTGAACTTACTTTTGCTTGATATAGACTACTTCCTTGCAGCATAACCTGCAACAAATATGATAATGTGGAGTGTCTTTATATTAAATACTTAACAAAGACAACAAATTATATCCCCGATATATTCAATAACTTTGCTGAAGATGGGATCTCACTAGAACTACATATGGTTTAAATAATGACAAAAGACAATATATTACATGCCTAAGACGGCAACTCTCTCAAGCTTCATTTGACAAACATAGACTAAAGCTCCAACTCTGCTGAAAGATATGGAACTAATATGATTTCGTCAAAAGACGACAAATGTCACAACTAGAAACTTTGCCTAAAATGGCAACTCTCTATAACTAGAAGTTAGAAGAAAAATTAGTATTTTCCATTTAATTCCAACTACCTTTGGTTATCTTGCCAGATACGCGTATTTCGTCTACAATGTGCAGACTTCTTCAGTGTCTCGTACCAATAACTCGACTTGAAGATAAACTAAGATAAATGACATAATGAGAAACTTTCCCTTTGTTGCAGATTCTCGGTGGCCAATGTTGCTGGAACCAGTTTTTCCAGCACAAATGCATTTTTGAGAACGACAGGCTCATTATTCTACACAGAAAAAAATAATTAATTTTAACAAGCGCATAAACTTTCCCTTCGTCTAATTCCAAGCCAAAGGAGCGTAAACAGCGATATTGTTTACAATCTTTCATATAACAGGCTCGATTCAGGCGTTATCTGGCTTAAATTTACATGAAATATCCCATTATGTTCTGCCAAATTTAGCATTCCCTTTATGTGCATTAGATAACGCAGAAAATTCAGTGTTTCTTTATATCTGTGTACATAGGGTTGAAGTTCGGGTCTGTATTGACTCTAATGTCTTATATGTCATTTTTTTAATACCCGAGGGAGGTAAAGTCTTGCTATGGTTCTATACATTTAACACGAAAAAAAAGAAAATTGAAAGAAAATACCAGACACAACCCTCCCTTCCCTTTCATAATTTGTGAACACCGCTTATCTCGGAGTTCTTTCAGTCATCTGGTAACTCATTACCATCACACAATCATTAATTGTCTTGCCGTATTTAAATCATATAGTTGAACGTCATGTTCATGAGTGATTAATTTTAATGGTTATCTTAAGACTCCCCAGAACATCCCACATGAGACAAGAAAATCCATCTATCGAAAAGCGATAAACAAGCAATTTCACCTCGTGAGTAATTGAAAATAAATGTACACTGTGTCCAATATATTCTCATACAAAATAAAACTCTATTTATTTCAAATCTATAATCCAGATTTTATTGATGACTTTACCCATTATATTGCAATATAATAATGATCAACTACAGCATATGTTTTGGAATAACACCACCTTTAACCTTCTTCGAAACCGTCACAGGTGCCACGCACGACTCCCATCGGCATTTCGTCCCGAAATCGTTTGATTACGGTTTTGAATTGGTTCATATTAGACGCCCTGTGGTCATTTACCTTTGCCAGCATGTATGACTATACGAAATAATCCAAGGGATTCAGATCTGGTGAACTGGGAGGCCATTCATTCTTGTCCAAAAAGTCGGTCAAATTTTCTCGGCACCAGCCCTGAACGAGATTTGCAGTATGCGATGGCGCTCCGTCCTGCTGAAATACATAGTGATCATCTCCAAATACCTCTTGTACATATGGCTTGACAACTTTCTCCAAAACTTCCCTTTTATAATATACGGCATTCACTTTAACGCCTTTTTCGATTAAACCAAGTGGTAATTTGTCTCGCTTGCAAATTCCTCCCCAAACCATCACTGACGCAGCTATCACTCTCTGGAACAGTTCTCGAAGAGAGAGCCCACAATCTGTCGTTCTGGACATGTGGGATTGTTGCAAGACGAATAACTTTTTGTCGGAAAAGATAAAGGGGAAGAACACCGTGCCGCGACAAAAGCAGACTTGCTCTTTCGAGTCGTTTCTGCTTGAAGATTCCGAAACTCCGTGAACCTTACGTTTCTTGAAAGCTTGGAATCCGAGGTCATTTTGCAGTATATTGTGTATTGACGATCTCGAAACATTCAGATCTGCGACCATTTTACGTACAGAGCGCGTGATTTTCGTCTAATCCGTTCCCTGGCCACTTTAACAATTCGTGCAGTTCGCACCGTACGAGTACGATCGGATCTGTTCCGGTCATCAAACGAGCAGATGTCACGGTAACTTCGGGTGGTTCGGTACACAAAATCCCGCTTTACTCCGAGGTTTTTCAGAATTTCTGAAAATAGGCGCTCACCTTTCAAAAACATTTTTATCACCACAGCACGAAACTCCTTCATCGCTGGTAAAAGATAATCACCGAATGAAAGCAATCGGACATAACCTGAAAGCGTTTGTATAAACATAGTGCAAAACTACACCAACACATACGTGAAGCATGTTGAGTAGTTGCACGACACCAATGCAAGGAAAAAGTGTATGAGAATATATTGGACACGGTGTATTACAGGAAATTTCAATACTTCCAACGAAAACACACGTCTTAAATATAGATACACGTGTAGTTGTAAGATTTAGTCTAGATTTTTATTTTCATTTTAGTACACATATATTCAAATAGATTTACCAATACAAGGACAATGCAATCATTGATTTCGATAAATAATTACGAAGTTTTCAACCTTAATGCACTGAGTTTAGCCAAACGAAACGAATTGATAAGGCCACTGGGAGTTTTGACTTTTCAAAAGAACTACGAGTACTCATCGTTTTAAACGAGCCAGAGGTTTTGAACGCGGACTTCCCTAATGGGGTTCCCCCTACCACCCTACCAAAATCAGTTGCTGTTTTCCCAGATTCTCGACACAAAATTTCAAAAATTCTTTTAGAACGATTTTCTGCTGAAGGTAAGCTCATGATAACTGAACGCTTGTGTGTCTTATTCATACCTTAAAAACAGTAAAAGGAGCCGATAATGCACAAACTCGATACAAATACAGCTATTCCGTTATCAAGTTTAGTTTGATCTATTTCCTTCACGTGTTGATGTTCGTCTGCCAAAGTTTTTCCAAGAGTTACAATTTCCTCCAACAATGACATGTCTTTTGCTATAATTTGTCCACGCATCTTGGAAGACCGGTAGGCTTCCACAATCTGTTCGACGAGTCTGTCTTTGCTTTCCCGAGAATCATACCTGTCGATTTCACTGACAACTGATTTGAGTAGAGTGGATAGGAACTCCTTTAGGGATGACCGTACTGCGGCCAAGGCCACATTTGAAAGGAGATTCCATTTGTCGTGCAAGAAACGCGAAATGTATGAACTGCGGTGAGTCTGGAAATTACGCAAACCGCTGCTTCAAGCAAACCGGTAGCAGCTGATACGATGGATTCATGTCAAAAAGGTTACGATTGGTTGAGGAAGAACAAAGCAAAATGCCAATTCAATTACTGGAGTTGCTCCAACAGCATTGATGTTTGGGAGAGTACTGAGAGATAAGCTTCGCTTAAAGCCTTCAGTTAACAATAAGCTGATCAAGGAAGTAATGGATAGAGATCGTGAAAAGAAAATGAAAAGATCTGAACATATCAACCAACGTCGTCATGTAACACCACACACAAATTATGTTGGAGATACTGTTCAGTCCCCGTCAAGTGAGGATAAGCAGCTAGAGTTGGAGCCAACGGTAACCGGAACAAGTCTGGAAGTTTCACAATGAACGCCTCAACGAAGTGGTCGTCATCCGGAATACCTGGCAGACTATCCGTTGGATGCAGTTCAAGACTAGTAAGAGTAAGTTTGGTTCGATTGCTTTACTACTCCGATACTTCAATGTGCAACAACAGTAACTGTATTTATTTATATGTATATTACCAAATCAAAACACTCAGCTGCCAACAAGCTTTCCAATTGGACTCGATAACCAGTCTGAATGATCGCACTGTGGAAAAATGTGTGACCAAACAGAACTTTTCGCCTGCGGGTAAGTATGAAGCATGTGCACTACAGTGTTACCATGACAACTGAAATGAGTGAAAATAACAATGAAAAATAAAATATATAGGGAATCGGAACCTATTCTCATCATAATACATAAAGGGTGTATTCGATAAAAATGGCACACAGAAAATCTTCTGTAACTTTTGAATCGTATGAGTAAAAAACCTAGAAATTTTAGTAGATCTTATCCAGTGTATTATTTACATCTGCCAAGTTTCATAGTTATACATTCAGTAGTTCCAGTCATGTCGTCGAAACAAGAAATTGTCCGTGAGAAAATTTTGTGCACTCACAATCAAAATCCAGGGGCGTCCTTCCGGTGTAATAAGAACCTTCAAGGAGCGTCTGAGTGTCCAAAGGAAGGAAGGGAGTGGTCGTAAAAGTGGTCCAATGGACAGTAAAATGGCCAGGAAAGTCGTACAACAATTCAAGAACCGTCCAAACATGTCAATTCGAGATGTCGCTAAAAAGTCTAAGGTGTCAGTCGGTTTTGTGCAGAAAACCATGAAGCGTGCTGGGTTACATGTTCACAAAGTGCAAAAAGCCCCAAACCGGAATGAAAAACAAAACATCACTGCGAAAATCCGCGCCCGGAAACTTTACACGAAGCTGCTCACCAAATCCGGTTGCATCGTGATGGATGACGAAACATACGTCCTGGGCAAGAATATTTCGTTGCCAAGTCGAAGTTCGATGTTCCGGAGGATGTTCAAAAGAAGAAACTATCGAAATTTGCAAAGAAGTTTCTAATCTGGCAGGCGATTTGCGGATGTGGTGAAATAAGTGCTCCCTTCATCACTTCCGGAACAATAAACGGTGCGATTTACACGGAAGAGTGCCTTAAGAAGCGCCTCTTGCCATTCATTAAGAAGCACAAAGGATCAACTCTGTTTTGGCCTGATCTAGCATCCTGCCACTACGCTCGAAACGTATTGGAGTGGTACCGAGCCAACGGAGTCAATTTTGTGCCAAAGGATATTAACCCACCAAATTCACCGGAACTTCGTCCAATTGAAAAACTCTGGGCAATTATGAAAACGGAACTTCGCAAACATCCCAAAACTATAAAAACAGAGCTAGAATTGAAGAAAATTTGGATAAAAACAACAAAAACACTGGGAAAATCGGTTGTACAAAATTTGATGGGTGGAGTGAAAAGGAAGGTGCGGGCATTCGGGATGGGAGACGAAATTGAATAAAACAAATGTTGTAAATCAAAACTCATTAGTAGTTCTTCATTCCCTGAAAATTTCAAAAAAATCCGATAATCAGTTTAATTTTGATTAGTATATATGTGTGTGCCATTTTTATCGAATACACCCTTTATATTCATCACATTCTGCAGCCATACAACTTCAAACGTAAAAAGATGTTTAATTTCTCCAATAAATGGACGCAGTAACCAAGAATATATAATCCTGACAAATAAAATTAGGTCTTGAATATAAGTAAAAGCTACAAAAACGTTTCGGAGACTTAAGTTTCGTAAAAATAATGAGCAGTCAGATTTTCAACACAATTTCTTACCTTTGCACTACAAATTCGTCGTATTGATCTAACCGTACTAAGGAATATACTTGAGCCAGACTCCACGTTTTGCACTACATCATTTTCGGTGCGTAATTGCACAAACCATAAAAATCACACTTCACTCATTACACTAGCCACTCGAGAATCTACGAATACGTGATAAAATACTAGAAAACTATGGGATTAATTTTCACAATAATTTAAATACGCTTGCACCTATTCTGAACCGTGTTTACAATCGACGTAATCGCTTGATGTTGCACTGCTTACATACTGTATATCATACACATCAACGCTAGTGTGCGTGTACAAACATTAATAGAGCATTCTATGCCCAACTGGTGAGTCTTGTTGTCAATATTCTCATGGAAGAATAACAAACAAACCCTTTCATTTTGTCTTGGTTATATGCCTGCTACCCAACACACGTGAAGTACTGTCAAATGATCTACTTCATTTTTGGGTGTAGAAGTGAAGAGCGTTTACATGTTTGTTTGTTTTTCTAGATTAAAATCAGTACGATTAACATATGTACCCAGATGGGATTAATGTTTTTCGTGATATTATTAATATAAGCACATATTAGCGGCAACTTTTCCGTATTAAATTGGAAGAAAATTATCAGAATCGAATGTTTTGTGTGTTGCTGAACGATTAACGGTAAGTGGACGAATAAATTGTGAATAACTTGTGTACTCAGTGTTCGGTATGCAGTGCATATTCATCGATTTCCACTGGAGGTCTGCTTATTGAGCTTAAGATAGGTTCCGTTTCCCTATATTGTTTGTGGGCTTTTTACAATGACCCTCATGTGATAACATTCACATGGGTTCACGTAATATACAGATTTCCTTTCATCTTTCCGACCTTTAATTTTGCTCATCATTCTGATGAAATCATTGTTCACTTTCACACTCCATAGTCGAGCAGGGAATGTCATACCTACAACAGCAGCAGCCAAATTTGATTGCCTCACTAGGTAGTCACGATAATCACACAATTTCCAGTTAGTCCAAACATTTTTCTCAAATTACAACTTCACAAGTTTTCTCCTCGTCGCCAATGAAGTACACAACTTGTTCATTATACCGTACTCTAAAAAGTGAACGTTTATTTTCTTGGTTACTGCGCTGCATACATTTCAAATCATTTGAATCCAAACGTAACGTAATGACGTACAGTCGTTACCGATACTACACTAATGATAGACACACTTTAATTTATATGTTACTTTTAATAAATCTATCAATTGGGACAGTTGATCGCAATCTGCTCGCCTCCGCTTAAGCCCTCTTCTCAATCCTACCATCGATCCTATCTGCTCTGGATTTCCAAGCTACCATTTCACCCGACCAATAACAATGTTGCCCAACCCATTGGCCAGATGGCGCGACGAAGAGAACTGCTGCATTCCCGATGAACAGTTACTCTCGATTTAAATGATGATGGTGCAACCTTTTTTTCTTCTTTTTTTCTGAAATGCTCATTTATAGCCGCGCGTAATCCAAGCTTGTTGCTTTCGTTACGCCCAGCTACCGTCCTACCCATCACCATACCACCATCATCATCGGCATCATCATCATCATCATCATCCTCCCTTCGGGTCCGAGCAGATTGACTGCTGATTGAGGTACGTACGTGGTCTACCCCCGAAGGCATCGGACCCAACTTGACCATTTAGCGCTTTCTTTGCCGGCAGTAGTAGCAGTTATTCATGTCCAAGGTCTTTCCTCCCCGCTACGGTGTGTCTTAACGGGCCCGGCATAGCGATCGCGTTGATGAAAATATTTACGTTACCGGGTAGATTAATGCCCAGCGGAGAAGGCGAACCCTTTCTTTGAAACGCCATACATGTAGCATCCGACCGCGCCGTAACTGTTCGGATCGCGCCAGGTGCCCTCAGCTGGAATCGAGCACTCGGTATACATGAAGGAAACGCCATTTTCAAGGTAGGTACGCAACTTGCCGCTCGCGAACGGTTGAACTGATTACGTCAGTTGGCTGCTTTTCCGCTATTAATTTACGACAAAAGCTTATCACCGATTGGCCTAGAAAAAGAGCATTCGCTTCGAGTTACTGCAGTGCCAAAATCGGCGGAGCGAAGTTAATTTTATGGACTTCGAAACCACCTACGTCCGTAGAACTGTTTTCAGTCGTTCGAATAGTCACCTCGAGTATTCGGGGGGACACATTAGAATCGAGTTTTGGCCACGCGCGTGACACCTAGAAGGGTACGCGTGCTCTGAAAGCCGAAAAAGAAAACAACAGTCGTATCGCATTGTTTGTTTCGCATTGGTATGGCTTCTCGTGCCATGAGAGGTGATGGGTTTCGAATTTACCAACCGCTAACTGCTAATGGCCATTTGTTTACCAACAATTCCGTCCCATGGCCCCCGTCCGCTTTTCCCCGCCATCCGTGAGCGGGAACGTGAGCTAACACCTGAATGCGATGTGTGTTTACGTTTCCTTAGTTTATCGATTTTAATGACAACATCGGCGGACAAGTGTGGCCATTCCGGGAAAACGGATCCATGGAATTGCGTATCGGGTGGATTTCGGCGTTTGTCTGGTGGAATTTCGAAAAAAATGGGCTTACGGGCGAGTGCGTAATTACGCAACGTGATTACGGGTTCGTAGAAACGAATGGCGACCAAGCAACGGATCGTTTCCGGGGGGAGAATGTAGGTTAATCGGATATTGATTTGGGTACAGTCAGTGGATAAGAAATCCGGTGATTGAGAGACGAAACTGTTTGGAGCTTGGTGTATGTCGGTTTGTAACATGTCAACATGTTTTGAAGTACGAATGTGCTGGTTTCGTTAAGTTGTGTTTGCTGTTTGCAATGTCTGCTTACCGTCAATTTAAACTCCCTTCATAGAACAAACAATATTCCACATTTAACATTTACATTACATTAACATTTTTTTGCTCTTCTTTTTGAAATATTTGACCTGTATTTTTTTATTTCGGGGATTTTTTTGGAAAAATAAGTTTATAAAAAAAACGTCGGCATCGAGCATCGACTGTAAACGGTTGTGATCGTTGCTTTTGTTGCGCACTGTTTTTTTAACGGCTATACCGCGTTGCTCTATTGATTCGTGACCAATTGTGGCGCTAGTGATCGAGTGAGTACATTCAAATTTATCAACAATTTTTTTAGAAAATAAAAACGTTTCGGATTTTTGCCCTCTTTTTGTTATAAACGACTTAGTTTTTTTAAAATGATAGTTTTTTGAAAATGTCAGAAATTCAATCCCTGGCGGTGACCTTAATCTACAAAATGAAAGTACTTTGAGCTTTCTACGTGGAGCGTTTCGGTCGCAATCGTGATTACCGACTTTGAAGAAGAGGTTCCGAGAAAACGGGGGGGGGGGTCCATATGCAGCTGGTCCACGCGTGTCGGTTCTTCGGTGAATAACTTCGAAAGTATTGTTAGTATCACTTTGAAACTTTCGGATTACATTTTCAGATAGTATATCTACCTGGTACAGCAAAAATAAAAAATTAATCGATTTTTTGAAAGTTTTAAATGAGGCTGCCCTTAAATCGGTTCAAAGTGGTTATTTGAACAATGATCAAAAAGCAATCATAATATCTATGTGTCCTATCTATGTTTTTTTTTTTGCAATCTAATCAACAAATGATATCCATTTGTGACCACACATAATTCCTATATGTACACATAACCACTGTGTGTGAATAAATGAATATTATATGGAATTTTACATGGATTTTTGCCAATAAATTTGCGTGGATTATTTGCCATGAACTATTGGTACAAACCAGTCCACATTGAAAATCGTTTTAATGTGCTTATAATTTAGTAGGCGTCGCTCAAATTCAGCGTGTCGTTTATCAAAACTAACCATACTTCCAAACCAACCCAATTATCCAACATGCCAGTTTCTTCTCGTGAAACTGTAAAGGATTACTCGACTTAAACTAATTCGACTATCACGTCAACATATAACTACTCTTTCCTTATTTGACTTTGTATGCGAGTGGGATCGGCGCCTCAGTCTTGGCTCAAACAGTTTTGCGCATTGAGGATGTATGTTAGCCCCAAGCATCTTCTGTTGGTTTTCTGTGTAATTTCAGCTGATAGCTGGCAATAACGGAGTAGCAACCTCGGGTGGTCAATCATGCTCATGCTAAAAAAAAGGGCGACATTCGATTGCGAACAGGGATACCTGATTCGACACCATTTGATATTCTGTGGAGAAGTTGGCCGTATTCTGGGTATTTTTGTTTTGCTGTTGTCAGTGTTTCTCATTGTACCGTATGCGTGATACTGTTTGCAACATTAAGCAATGTCAAAATTAAAAAATAAATAAAAAAAGTCGAATTTTATGTTAATTATCCATCATCCATACGATTAATTCAACTGGGCACTGCTATTTCAACTGTTTACTGGTCGAATGTCTGTTTAGGCTTGTAGTCTATCTGTAGGTTAGCAGTAAGGATGAGATAATCCTGGATTGCTTTAAGGTTCTCAAAATCTCCTGCACCTTTCCGTATAGATTGAGTACAATATAGCATAATTTTTTTTCTACTCTCGCCCTACTCTCTCCGATCTGAATGAAATTTTGTGCATATGTTGGTTTTCACACAAAATTCCGTTTGCCATTAAAAATCCAAAATTATTCTGGATAAATTCTCGATAAGGTCGTATTTAAAATGTGATTTTTATTTAAAAAAAAAAAAAGAAAATCGCGAACGGTTCATCTGATCAAAATGTCGTCGTGGAAAAAGTTGAAGGTAATTAAGTGTTCTTCAAGAAAAAAATACACTGAAACTAAAAAAAATCGTAAATTCATGCTTCAAATATATAAAATGTTGATTTTCTCAAAGGAGTCCCCCTTCGATCCTCTTCATTTTTATTTTTAAAAAGCTGAAGTTATGTTCATAACGCTGGTGAAGAGTTTCAAATGGTAACTTCTTTAACTTTTTTAATTTTTGTTTTTAAATATTTTTTGAATTTCTGAAAAATATTGAAAATGATAGTTCTTTTATTAAAATATACCGAAACTAGATTTTATGCATTATTTCAAATTTAAAAGCATATCAAAACTTTTTTCGTTAGCGTTGCCGTTCTCAAGTTATTGCAAATTTTAATAACCGAAATTTATGTTTTTGCAATTTGTTTGATGTCCACAACAAAATGTATTTTTCATAATAGATTATTAAAAAAGAGGCAATTAGTTTCTCAGACACGGTCACAGTCAGACTTACCCGTTACTGTTTGGACGCAATGGAAAAGATCTAATTGATGCTTTTGGATATGTGTGTGTGTTTTGGATAGTTTTGTTTAGGGAGAGAAGAAGTAGTATTATGATTTCCATTGATCAATTTAATAATGAATTACAATTTTATTTACACAGATTTTGTTCTTTTGGTTTGTGTTTAGATGAGCCAATCGCAAACTCAAATATTTCCATTAAAATTTTACCAATAACAACATTTTCAATATGTTATTTTTACAATAGGCCATAGAACATAGAACAATTATGTCCCCATCATTGGATCTACGGTTTTCACGTAAAATCATTGATATTTTAACTATATAAACAATAAGTTTATAACGGGTACATCTAGGCGGAATTACTCGGTTAATCGGTTGAATTTAGCCAAATTTAGATCCTTAAAAGCTCGTGGAGATAATTTGTTCAGCTTTACCAGTCAAATCATGGTGTTAATAAAGGTAAGTAAATCTAAAATAACGTGAAAGTAAACAAGTATAAACTGTCCAGTAATTACTCAATTTCATCGCAATTAATTGATCATCCTGATAGCAACATAATTTTGTTAATTATCGCTGAATTAATTAAATATTTGGTACAAAGACAAAATGTTACATCCCATTACCCTATTAACCGTTTTTGCAAAAAAAAAAAACTTTTGAGTTTGATCATTTACTTCAGATAGCATCAGTTTGTATAACTTCCGTTGCGTCTAAACAGAAACGGGTAAGGCTGACAGCCTCCATGTCTGAGATAAATTTATTTCTTATTCAATAAACTATCATGTAACATACTTTTTTTGACATCGCGACTAACATTTAAAAATGGCTGAACATATTGTTACAACAAAATTTCTTATTTCCAAAAAACAAAAAAAAAATGAGAGCGTTACGCACAAGTGAAAGGTTTTTGAACGCTTATACCTCTAAACAGAATCACTTCATTCATACGCCATTTGATCAGAAAAACTCACCCGTTTTTCGCATTGAAATTTGAAAGAAGTTCCATTAGTATAAGTAGTAACATTTTTCAATTCAAAATGACCTACTTTTGCTGCCATACAAATTTGCATATCAACAAGTTGAAAAAATTGTTTTCCCTAACACGGCCGTTGGAAATGGGTATCAAATTCCCCCCCCCCCCCCCCCTTTATTAAGGTGACTTTTGGCCAATTGGGCTAGTTCGTCACCGGAGCATCAAATGTCTTCTTCTTCTTCAAAGTAACTTCGCTTTGTTGCCGGTGTCTGATTTTTCAATTGTGGCCCGTCCCCTATTATTAAATTTGCTTCGTTCTCCATTTTCGTGTCTCCCTTCTTTGCTATCAACGCTAGTATATAGGTGTGGTATGGGAGCCTAAGAAATGCCGGATATATCTCAGGTTTTTTTTTTCATTAGAGCGAATCTAACATTGAGACGCTCTCTTTCATTTATTACAGCGCCGTTATAAAACTTTATAGGGATCCTTTAGTACAGATCGAAACACAACAGTGCTGGCTTGCATACACTACACATAGTAGAATGAAAAACGAAGAAGTGATTGGAATATGAATGAAAGAGAAGGTAATCAAAGAGAGTCTCTCAATGTTAGATTAGCCCTAATGAAAAAAAAACCGTAGAATTATTTTCCAACGCGTTATATTATCACCGTCCTTTTTAGGATATCTCAATCCGCTGATACATTCAATTTGAAAGAATTGTATTCTACTTCCAATAAATTAGCAAACGAAGTGTTTGTTTACAAAAGTAGATACGTCCTAATCAAATGTTGGCACTGGATTGTTTCATAGGATCTTCTTACTTTTCTACTGCTTTGATTTTCTGTGGGCATAAAACAAGAGAGTGATAAGTTTCATTTCCAGTTTGACTACTACGTTCTCAAAAAAATGTCTCAGCAAAGCCAATCGAAGTACGTTGCGGAGTTTCGCAAGTGGAAGCGCTAGGATATTCAGAAACAACAACAAAAAAACATAACAATTACAAAGAGTTGGATTTTAAGACTTTATAGATTATACAACTACATATGTACCCAAATACTCAAATTATCTTGCTCAATAATTAACAACCATATGTGTTATGGTGTGTATTTATTATTTGAAGAATACCATTATTACTATACACCAACCCGCTACGAGAATCTCGCGGTTATATCCCTGATATAACCCATCTCTAATTTCTTTTTTATTTTGCCAACTATTGTAGGTGTTCAGAGATACTAGCTACACAGAAAAAAATAATTAATTTTAACAAGCGCGTAAAATTTCCCCTCGTGTAATTCCAAGCCAAAGGAACGTAAACAACGATATTGTTTGCAATCTTTCATACAACAGGCTCGATTCAGGCGTTATCTGGCTTAAATTTACATGAAATATCCCATTATTTTCTGCCAAATCTAGCATTCCCTTTATGTGCATTAGATAACGCAGAAAATTCAGTGTTTCTTTTTATCTGTGTATTTTAAACAAGGGATTGAACTGAAATTTTATGTAGCCTGGAGATCTTTCAAATTTACTATATCCGAGGGATGAATATCTGAGTACCTTTATTTGAGTTGTTGAACATATATGCAATATTTTAAAATGAAAAATCGAAAAATATCTTCTTCTTCTTCTTTAGCATTTCAAGCTTATTGCTTTCACAATTAGCTTATTGCTTGCTCTCAACTTAGTGTTCTAGATGCACTTCCACAGTTATTAATTGAGAGCTTTCGATGCCAGGTACCATTTTTGCATTAGTATGATTGTGTGGCAAGTACAATCATACGCTATGCCCAGGGAGTCGAGAAATTTTCCTTGGCGAAAAATTCCTAGACCAGACCGGGAATCGAACCCAGCCACCTCCAGCATGGTGTTGCTTTGTAGCTGCGCCTTTACTGACTGAGCTAAGGGAGGACCGAAATCGAAAAATATCAACTATTTAAATAACTAAAATATAAACGATTTTTAAAAGATATTGTGTCAATGTGTTGATTGGCTAGAAGAAAATTAGACTAGACTAGACTAGACTGTTTTCTGAGACACACCGACCATATTTGCAACAGTTTTACGAGAACGTTTTGAATTTTCTATCAATTAGCCAAAATAAGACTTCTCACTTATATCGCAATGCCATTTATAGTCTCCGATAACAGCGAAACCATACATTGGTTGAAAATTTTGCATTGATTCGGAACAATGATTTGACAAAGTTGCAAAAAACTCCATTCTCTGTGCTTTTTAGTCGCGCAATCAGGTCAATCAGTGCATTTCACTTTCAATCCGTTTATAGGTCGACCTAAGCACATACGGTTTGCATCGGGAGCTCAAAACATCGGAATGTTCCGAAATCCAATCACCCGCTGTACCGATCGTCTGTTTACAAATATTTCTTCGCGTACGCATTCGGGCTTCGTTCGCTCAGTCGCATTTCCAGAATCCGAAGCAACACATCATACTACAAACTACGTTTTTCCCCCCTCCGCATCCCACCTCTCGGCGACGATGATCGACTTTCTCTTTCGCTAAACTACTACCCAATCGTTGAACTCCACCCAGAGTATTTTGTTTTTTCATTTGCAAAATTCTATGGGCGCTTCGAAAACGTTCGTGTGTGTGCGTGAATGTAGGAGAAGATGGGGTACGACCGTTACCTTCTTTCTTCTCCAGTGTAATTTCAAGCTAAAGGTTGTTCTTAAAATTGCAACACACTTAAATAGATGTAACGTTTTGCCTTTAAGGTAGTATTCGTGAAACTCTGTGTAATTTTAAGTTGTGTATGTATCTTGAAAGTTTCATTCAAAAGTTCGGACATGTTTTCGAAATCAATTCGGAAGAGCAAAACATTCGCGGTGAAATTTTTCACGTGAATTTAGGAAATCCAAATCTGTCGCATCGTGTCATTCCAAAAGAGGTGAGAATCGTTAACTTCCGTGATTTACGTGTCATTAAACGTCACAGAGAACCTCTGACTACCGATCAAAAAATTGGAAGTGGATAAAAACATTCTCAGAGGAGCGCTAAATACGGCAGGAAAGTAGTTCCTTTCCTGTCCGGGATATAGCAAAAAGTCAATCTTGACCAAAAAATCGTGCTGGATTTCGTACGTTCAAAGCCTAGAAAGTACAAAACCGTTACGATCAAAACACTACGTAATGTATGATGAAACCTATAGACTGTTCTGAAAAAAATAAATACACTTTTTTTTCTCAAATAAAAAAAACCATACTGTTATTTTTAATTAATTTATTCTCATATATAGTAAATACAATATTTTCTCCCCATCTTCATTTCAATTTGTTTAATCTTTCGTACGGTACGCGAGTTTTATAACTTTTCTTTTAACACTACTCATAAGGTTCTGCAAGGTGCTTTCTCTTACCATTTTCACCACTTTTGGACAATCATTCTTAAATTTTTCAAGCCCAGAAAGTTTCGATAGGGCGAATCTCTGGGCAGTTTGGTGGATCCATCTCCTTTGGTACAAATACAACATTGTTCCTTTTGTACCACTCAAGTGCATATAGAGACTAATGACAGGAAGCAAGATCAGGCTAAAAGATTGTAGGCTCGTTATGCGGTTTGATCAAGGGTAGCAACCTTTTTTGCAGACACTCCTTCACGGAGATTTAACCATTCATTGTGTCTGTCGTAATGAATGGGTGAGATATTTTTCCACATCCGCATATGACCTGCCATACCATTCTTCTTGCCTTCTTGCCAAATTGTCGATGTAAATAGCTTTCACTGATTCAGGAACATCCTTCCCCTCGGCAAGGGATAAAACTGTGGTTTCGGCAGAGTTTTTAAATCGAGTTTTATGTAGGTTTCATCGTCCATAATAACAGATTTTTTGATCAGCAGTTTGTCGTACAGCTTTCGAGCCCTCGATTTCACAGATTGAGCCTGTTTGGTGCTTCGTTTTGGCTGCTTCTGTTTCCGACGAGTCTGCAGGCCTATTCTCTCCTTGGGCCGCATAACATTAGTTGCCGAGGTTGTTTGCTTTTTCGCCACATTTCGGACTGATGATGAAGGATGACGCTTGAAATAACTAGTCTCGCACCTTTCTGTCGATTGTAGGGTCAGCGGGACCGGGTTTTCTACCCCGTCTCGGGAAATCTACGGAAGAGCACTGTTGTTGATACTTCTGTAATGCTGTTCAAACTGCTCCGACGCTCACACCTTCTTCCTTAGCCAGTTTTCTAATCGAAAGACCACTGACGGTGCACCGTTTGTGCACAATTCGTTTTCTTTGCGCGGGAGAAAGACCTCGCACTTACCAACTTCCGTGCGAGAAATTGAAAAAAAAAAATGACAACAGTTTAGTTTGGATGTAAACAAATAAATGTAAACAGAAAAAGGTGGTTGAATACTGCAAACATTTTGAATTAACGGTTTATCAACGGTAATCTCGAGATATGCCAAGAAAATTCATGGTTTGGCAAATGATTTGTACTTGGGGTATACAAAATACTTCATTCCTGAAGACTACAACCATAAATGGCCAAGTGTACGTAAAGGAATGTTTGCAAAAACGTCTCCTTTCGTTACAGCTGAGGTTGCTCAAAAGTTCACAATTTTTATGGTCTGACTTGCCTTCATGTCGCTACTTAAAATAGGTGCTGGAATGGTATAAGGAAAAGAAGATCAATCGCATTTTGATTTAAAGCCCAAGTTGATACTCTGTGATACACAAGTGATACTCTGAAAATTTCAAAACAATTGATGAAAAGACGAAAATTTGTCAAATCGCTTGAAGTGTTGCAATTTTAGCGTAGAGCACCTTTAGCTGGTTATCGCATATGAGCTTGTAATTATGACTGACTCGCACATATGCTTATATTCTTGAAACACTTCATCAGTTGTTTATTGGAGAGCTTTCGATGAAGGTACAACTTTATGTTTCCGAAAGCATGCCATTTATCATCATACTTCTAATAATTCAACTTCAAATAATACTCTACACAAAGCCATATTTGAAGTTCTACTAAGAACAAATGGCGAACTAGCTTGACCCCGACTGAAATCGTTTTCAAACAATGGTTCAATAGAGCGTATGGTCCAGTTGGCGGTAAAGACGCAGCAACAGATCAAACAAATAGTTATCTCGACATACACAGAAAAGAAATCTCCAAAATAGCAACGAAACAAGTCCGTAATAGTTGATTTCAATTGTAACAAACTCCCCAAGTTCAACCAAAAATGAGCTCAGCAATGCAGATTGAAACCTTGGGAACGTCCATTTTGACACTCTTTTCGTTGGGAACTGGAACTTAATTTGAATCAAGTGGTACTAGATCTCAATAAAATTTAAACCTCTGAGTTCGTTTTTTAAGGTTACAAAATCCACAAATGAATCCTAAACTTTCAAAATAATCCCCCTTTCGAACTTAATCATGTCATCAATTGGAATACAGCCAGAAAATAGCCTTTTAGAATCGAAACCCACTCTGCGATATCTTACTTTAAAGAATGGTCTTTTAGGTTTATAGCGGGCCATTTTTTGTCTCTATTTTTTATGTTTAGTCACTTTTTGACGATAAATGTGGAGATGAAAACAAAAATACATCAGATTTCAGCTTGAGGACAAAGTTGTTCTGTAAAAACAATTTTGTAACAGTGGACTGGACTTTTTCAATATGGAACACATATCACAAATAAAGGTAAAGGGTCTTCGTGAAAAAAATGTATTACTCGATCACTGGTGCTCACGATAAAACTGAGTAACTCGTCTTTTGGGCTAGTTATTGAGATTTCGAGTGAAATAGTTATTGTCAGTCTCTCCACAAATAACACAAACATTAAATGTAATGGCCTCGAAAACAACATTTTACAATATTCTTGAAAATAAGCAATACTCTGGTAAAGTTTTCAGATTAAAAACGTTGATCGCTCTGCGCAAGCCATGATCATGTCATGTTGAGCCCAAATTTGACTCTCGTAGGGACTCTTTTGAGCCAGTAAACATTTTGCATGTTTTTGATTGCCGTACCTTTAACGCACACACACACACACACACACACACACACTCCCAGCGTGGAAGTTAACGAGATCTTTGATGAAGTTTGCAGAAGCAGATAATTTCTCATCTCCATGGATTTCCCCCCTTGCCTATTCCTGCATGGGGGTAGTATGACAAAGCGTGGTTATGTGCTCTGACTCGATACTACCGTTCAAATGCCCTCCGCTCGTTTTCATTCTTGTATCTTTCAATTTCAAAGCCTTCCGTTGCCCTATACGGAACTATCAACACACTTTCTTTTTATGTCTATTCGTTCTAGCAATAAAATTACTGTCCACTCCTAGCGCTTCGCATGGAGATGAGAAATTATCTGCCACTGCAAACTTCATCAAATGTTGTTTTTTTTTTTGTAAAATTGGATGGTCGTCTTTCTACTATACATTTACAGTCACCCTTGTGTATATTTTTTTTTGTTAAAACACGTACATTTCCGAAATGCCACCGAAGCTTAAAAAAGAAGAAATATTGATCTAATCCCTTCCATACACTGAACCAAAACATCTTATTTTTATCAGATGAATCCTCTGTCGGTTTATATCAAAACATTCGAAATCGTTATTTCGAATGATGGATGCAAACGGACGACGATTTTTTAGAAACTAGATGGTTTTCCTTCGTATTTTGAGCAGCTTATAATACGCGATGACGCGAATTGACATCCCGTTCAGTTTCGAATGCATGCTGTATGAAAAATCGAAATCCCAAAGTGGAATGCGTACCCGGATAAAAATAACCATACAATCACAATACAATAATATAAAATGACATTAAAATTTATTTCCGACCTTGTTGCTCATGAATCAAATAAATGAAAAATTCATATTGTCATTACAATAGATCTACAATTCACTCTATATGCTAGGATTTTCAACAATTGAGAAACAGCACATTTAATACTAATTGACTCAAATTTGTTCGGAAAATAATGATTTTTTTTACAGTTAAGATACATAAAAACCCCCTTTTTTATTGTCGATGGCTCAATTAACAGTAGATTCTATTGTGGTAACAATAACTCCTATTGTCATCTTATCGTTGTGAACAATACTATAAATTGTTCATATTAGAGATTCTATTGTATGGTTACAATATATTCAATTGTGAATCTATGAGAATTTTTTATTCGGGTAGTCACTTAGAAAAACCCCAATAACGCAAATCATTTGAAATGAAGATGGAAAACATTTTATTTTACATAATTCGGTAAAAACCTATCAATCGCTATCAGAACTGGCACCAGCACGAATAAAGGATGGAAACGCGATCGTAACTGTAGAAAAAATCATTATTTTCCGAACAAATTTGAGTCAATTAGTATTAAATGTACTGTTTCTCAATTGTTGAAAATCCTAGCATATAGAGTGAATTGTAAATCTATTGTAATGACAATATGTATTTTTCATTTATTTGATTCATGAGCAACAAGGTCGGAAATAAATTTTAATGTTATTTTATATTATTGTATTGTAATTGTATGGTTATTTTTATCCGGGTACGCATTCCACTTTGGGATTTCGATTTTTCATACAGCATGCATTCGAAACTGAACGGGCTCCCGTTGCAATCTTAGATCAACGGCAGAGGAAGTGAAACGTGAAACAACTTAATGCCGTTAAGTTTTATTCGAACCATTTATAAATCGCTAATGAGGTTAACAGATTTGACACGAGCATCTTATTGAATTTTGTTGATTGTCATACGAAACATGGATGATCGTCATACGAATCTTACCATAAGACAATAATCCGATTTCCGAATGCTTTTCGTGTAAGGGCGAAATCGATTTACTTTTCAGACGATGTCGGGATGATGATTGGGTTCAGTGTAGGATAAAACAAAAACATTCATAATCAGTTTGGACGCCCTAGCTCCATCCTCCCCTATGCAGGAACAATTTAAAATCGGCTTCGCCTAGAGCAGGAAAATCGATTTTATTTCCCACCGCCACTATAGTATACTGCTTTTCGTGATGAATTTCCAGCTAATCTTCATTTTGCTTTATTTCTTCTTCCTTTTGCCTTTAGAAATTCAACAACAAAAACAATGAAGACGCTGCCAAACGCGATGACGCCAACTCACCGGGATGACCTAATGCGAATGGTGGCAATAATAGCATCATCATCATCACCATCATCGTCATCGTCATCGTCGTCTTCGTCGGTGGTGGTTCCTGCCTGGTGCAAGGTCAACTAAATCAACCCCTTCTCGGGTTTTAAGAACTAGAAGAATAAGTTTGCGCCAGATCAGTGAGAAGGGAGAGATCTCTGCGTCGCAATTTCCAGTGTTCGTGTTAGATCGGTTTGCAATACGGTCTCGCTCATCTGTGAGGGGGTGGTTTATTGCCGAGTTTTGAAGAAATCGAACCGACCAGGAGAGCGAGAAACACAGAGAACATCATCCCGTGGTTTACGGTCATAGAAAGAGAGAGAGGAGCACGTGAGAACCCATTTTTTCGTGAGCAGGATCTGTGTTTGTGCATACTCGCATTCGGTGCAATTGCGCGCAGTGTAGAAACCAGGCAAGTGCATCATTACCGTTTCGCTTCCCACCCTGCTTCCTTCTTCGCACACCCGAAAAGGGTGCCAGAGTTGGCCGAGCCAAAAATGCTCTCCTATATGCTACCAGTTGAGGAAAAATCGCCCTCAGTGACGGCGGCCAGTGCTGCTGCTGCGGCGCGAAATCTAAGTTTAAATCTCAATAATACTACCACCGGAGGTGGAGCTGGTAATCCCGGAACGAATCCGTCGTCGGTCGTAAATCCGGGAGGTTCCGGCAAGTCGTTGCATAAGTGCTCCACAGGGCGGGGCGTCGTCCGGGACAACCGTCACGGGAAAGGTAATCAAATCGGCCATCAAAACAAACCATCGCTACAACCTGGTCCCGTCGTCGGTGGAGGAAAACGGAAAGGCCAAGAAGTTTATAGTCAAACAACAGCAGCGCAACGGAGAAGAAAGTGGCCGAGGTGGGGGTGGAGGTGGTGCAATTCATAACGGTGGCGGTGAAGATTTGAGTGTTGATGAGCATACCAGTCTGCTCGGTGGGGGTTCTAAGAGTGTCAAGAGTGATAAAAATTTCAACAATTTGATCCTGGTTAACGGGAACGGCAATGTTAATGGGAAGCTCGTAAGTGTGTTGAAGAATTCCTCCCTGAAGAATGGTAGTGGCAGTGGCAGTGGTGGTGGTGGTGGTTCGAATGGTGGCGACCATGGCAGCAATGGAGGTGATTCCCACCACAGGGTGGTCACCAGCCACAATGGCTACAGTGCGGTAAATAGCTATGAAGATGACGAAGAAAACGACTACGAAGAAGAAGTCGAAACGGAAGCAGAATACGATTTGGTTGCGGCGAATAATCGCAAGAATATTCACCACCAGCAACAGCAAACGATCAACGACGGTGGCAAAATGAGCACCAGCGTTAGTTTAACGAGGAATTTGAACGGGATTAACGGTAACAACAATAATTCCCAACAACAACCACAACAACAGCAGCAACAGCAACCGCCGCAGCAGCAATCGTCGGTGGAAACACCGAGCAGCGGCATTATTGTGGACACAAGCGATGCCGACTCGGAACAGACGGCCGCCAGTGGATGCGGTGGCGACGGGTCTGTCAGCGGCGGCGGCGGCAAGAAGGTCAAGATGAACAAACTCGGCGGCAGCAAGAATGTGACACTCAAGAGGTGAGTCCTTGGGGTTGACATTTTTTTTTTCTGCGGGACGAACTAACAGCGTTGGACCGATGCCAGGTGCAGTTTCCTACGTTTGCATTATCGATGGCCGAGGATTTTCGAGAGTCGATTTAATAGTTCGAAAAGTGATGCTTATTTATAGTGGCGTTGAGTTTCGAAGGCCAGAATATGGGATACCTATTAAATCTGCGAAGGGAGGTAAGAGGGGCATGTTCCTGTGATTTTTTGATTACCAGTGTAAAGCTAAGAGGCAACAATCCAAGTTTGAAAGAGTCAACTTCCATTGGGTTACAAGAAAGAGGTCCACATGAGTCCCAATGTTTTCTTGGCCAATTGCTTTGGTCACTTGAAACTGGGCACTTCCCTAGGCGTCCACCAATTTGGATCTGGTAACATTATTTATATTGTTAAGTTTTCATATGATTTGACGTATCACGCTTGATTCGTTAAGCGTGATTGAGACTAATAGGTTTTGTTTTATCTTAATGGATAAAATTGCATTTTTTGAGCTCAACAATACTTTTGTCGATGGCGGAGTCTTTTTTTTTCGATTTTCGATTTTCAAATCAATATTTTAAGCAAAATGCTAACTTCACCTTTAAAATTTTTAGATTGGCAGATCGCTCCCGTACAAAGTCGGATCGAGGGGCACTAAGACGGTGAATTTCGCTAATGTAATCGTATAAATTTAAAATAGATCCAGAGCTCCACAATTAATGAATTTTAGGATTTTGAATCTATTATTGCATATCCACATTGCAAGTGTGCATTTATCTCGTTGTTTTAGATGAAAGTTTTCGGTAAAGTTTTTTGAAAACTTGGATTTTATTACACACGAACACCTTTGTTTTCCTTTGCTGTGTCTTTTAGACGGCTAAAACCATAGTCGGTCCATCTAGCCAGGTGATCTTGGTTTTGTTAGTTATATTTGCATTTTGCCATTCTACCCAGGGGATGCTATATCTACAGACATAGTCTGTAAATTTGCAGACTTTTTCATTTTTATTGCAGACTTTTTTAACGATGCAGACATTTAACAGACATTTGATTTTCGTTGTGACTTGGCATAGAAACCAATATTTTCAACGTTTGACATTTTTCGCATGGGTTTACCACTACCATATGTAGGACTCCATGTTTCACTCTCTGAAAGGCCTATACAATACTTACTTAGGCTCCACTCTGTGTCTGTTGAGGATTTCTACTTAGTTTTAAAATACTTCAACAAAGCTCTTACCGTATCTACTATACAGCGTTTACTATATACTGTGTACTGCGTACGTTTAAATCCGAACTTAGAATACCTTTATTTTACCCTAAATGTCTGTAAATCTAACATAAATAAAATGTTCAAAGAATGTCTGTATCGTTAAAAAAATCTGCATAAAAATAGGTCCGCAACTACAGACATGTCTGTAAATTTGCAGACTTTTCATTTTTATTGCAGACTTTTTTAACGATGCAGACATTTAGCAGACATTTTATTTATGTTGCAGACTTTTACAGACATTTGAAATATTTTTTAAATTTCAAATAAAGGTATTCTATGAAGTTCGGATTTAAAACGTACGCAGTACGCAGTATAGTATTTAAACGCAGTATAGTAGATACGGTAAGAAGCTTTGTTGAAATGTTTTAAAATATCGTAGGTATCATTTAAAGTAGAAATCCTTGAAGAAACGAAAGCGGTGGGCCACTTGGAGACACAATGGGCCCGGAGATAAGTATTGTATAGGCCCTTTCCGAGGGTAACATGGAGTCCCTACTTATGGTAGTGTTCAATCCCACGCGTGTTCAAACCCATGCGAAAAATTACTGTCAAAGCGTTGGTAATATTGGTCCTTTGCTATTAAGTCACAACGAAAATCAAGGTTCACAACAATACAAATCATATTTGAGAAACTTAGAGACTTCCTCGAAAAAAAAATTCTCCTATGGTCAGGTAGAAACTTCTCAGAAGTATTGGGAGCAAGCAGTTCATGCAAGAAGAACCTTCAAAAATTCATTACCGAAGTTCAAGATCATACTTACCAGAATTTCAAGACAGAACTTCCTCAAGAATCAGGAGAGGACTTATCAGAGCTTCAGGAAGAAGTGGAGGGGAGAGGACTTCTCTGAAGTTTGGAATTTTTCAGAGGTTTTGGAGTTCTTCCCAGAAATTCAAGATTGAACTTCCCAGAAGTTCAGAAAAAAAAACTTCCCCAAATTTCAGACGGGAGCTAACCAAGAAGGGCACTACCTATAATTTCTCAAAAAATCTGGAAAAAAATCCTCAGGACGATGCGTCATAGAAGTTGAGGAAAGAACTTCTCTCAAGTTCAGGAAATAACTTCCCAGAAGTTTCGGAAGAAACTTCTCGAAATGTTAGTTGGAACTTCCTAGAAGTGCTTGGCAGCTTTTCCAAAGCTCAGAGGAGAACATTCTGCATTTCAGAATAAGGATTTCTCAAAATTCTTTAGGGAGAAAAGAATGAAACTTTCCAGGAGCATTGGGGGTACTTCCTTCTAATTTGAGCACGAATTTCCCAATAGTTCCGGATCAAACTTCCCCAAAGTTCTGGAGAAAACTTCCCAAAAGTTCAGAAGAGGACTTCTCAGAAGTCCAGGAAGAAACTTCAAGAACAAATTTAAGGGAATTTTCCTAAAAATTTTGGAATAAAATTTTCCTCGCAGTGCCGGATGGGACCAATCAGAAGTTTGGAAAGAATAAGCTCAGGAAAAAACTTCCCCGAATTTCAGGAAGAAACCTACCAGAGAGGGCACTACCTGTAGGGTCAAGAAGGAATTTTTCAAAAAAAATCAGTAAAGAACTCCTCAGAAGTTCACAAGAGGACTTCTCAGAAGTTGCGAAGAGACCAAAAGTTCAGTTGGAACTACCCAGAAGTGCTAGAGAGCTTCCCTAAAGTTCCGAATCAAACATTCCAGCATTTCAGAATGAGAACTGCTCGAAGTTCACAAAATCTCAGAAGTTATGGTAGATTCTTTTGATAAAATCAGGAAGAAACTTTCCAGAAGTATATGGGGATCTTTCTAGTAGTTCAAGCAGGAATTTCTCAGAAATTCAGGAACAAACTTCCTCGAAGTTCAGGACAATACTCTCTGAAGTTCAGAAGAGATTATTTCGGCAGTTCAGAAAAGAACTTCTC
The DNA here is from genome assembly GCA_034211315.2 of Aedes japonicus. NCBI lineage: Eukaryota > Metazoa > Arthropoda > Insecta > Diptera > Culicidae > Aedes > Aedes japonicus. The sequence goes on along the minus strand of JASCZW010006334.1, from coordinate 82,956 downwards.
AGAAGTTCAGGAAGAAACTTCTAGCAACTTAAGAAGATTTTCCAAGAAATTCTGAAGAGTACTTTCTCAAAGTTTTGCAGAAACTTTCCTCGTAGTTCAGGATGGGACTTATCAGAAGTTTAGAAAGTAACTATGTTCAGGAAAAAAAAAATACCAAATGTTTCTGGAAGGTAAGGTTGGGTTCTTAAATGTGAATTTCGAAGAAAATAAGGAGTGACTGCCAAGAAGTTCATGAGGAATTTTGCCTGAAGTTCAGGAGGAAACTTCCCAGAATAAAGCAAAGAGCCTTGCAGAAGATCAGGAGAGAGTTTCCCTGAAATTTAAGAGATAATCACTGACTAACCGAAGAAGCAGTCTATACAAAAATCATTCATATGACCATAATGATATTGATGATCATGAGTGATGATAATAGTACACACCATCAATGGTTACAGAATCAAAAAAGTCTGTTGAATTTATCAAATGAAAACTAAATTTTGATTTTAAAATACAAAACTAGAAAGAGCGTTACAGGGGGAAAAAAGCTATGGAAAATTGTGTCATCTATGCGAATGCTTCAAGCTTCAGTGTCACTTTAAAAATATGAAACAATAGTGTAAGGTTGCATACAATCCAAGAAATAGATGCAGACATGTTTACATAATCACACAAATAGCGATAATGACATAACTCGCTCTCTTATTACGTCTTTTCGTTGAAAGAAGTCTAATTTTCTAAAAAAAAATTACAGACTTTTATAGACATTCCCAGACATTTCAAATTTTTATCACAGACATTTGAAAAAAATATCTGGCATCCCTGATTCTACCTCAGCTCAAATTCACATTTATCCTTGTTCGAGGGGTGCTCCGATCTAATTCTGGTGGTAATCCGTTTTTCCTTCTTCTTCTTTAGCATTTCAAGCTTATTGCTTGCTCACAACTTAGTGTTCTAAATGCACTTCCACAGTTATTAATCGAGATCTTTCGATGCCAGTTACCATTTTTGCATTAGTATGATTGTGTGGCAAGTACCATCATAGCCCAGGGAGTCAAGAAGTTTTCCTTAACGAAAAATTCCTAGACCAGACCGGGAATCGAACCTAGCCACCTCCAGCATGGTGTTGCTTTGTAGCTGCGCCTTTACCGACTGAGCTAAGGGAGGACCCAAGGATCCGTTTTTCCTAGGATATCAAAATTAGGCCTTTGATCCATATATGGATTTTCATCGGAAGAGGTTGTATGAACTTGTACCGTATTACTTTTTCATGATGTTGGAAATTGAGGAATTCTTTCAGTCAAACTTGCATTCTTTGATTGAAGTTGCTTCAAAGATTTCAGTTTTTCTCTATTTCCTCACGGATTGCTGATAATTTTAATTGTAAAAATAAACTGCAAATTGTCAAGCTGCTTCCTGTTCGCATACACGGAGAAAAAAGCATAATTCAATCAATAATATTTCTTCTAAAATCAACTATACTTTAGCATTGATTTTTCGATAACCCATTTCCATGTTTGTACCAATCATACATTTCAAGTTGATTTAACTAATGTATGCTTGAATCAACTTCAGTAAAATATGGTTGATTCAACTATACAATGGTTAAGTCGAAAAAAAAAAATATTGTTGATATTTTGACAGTCGGCTTATCGTGCCACTAAATTCAACCATGAATATAGTTGAACCAACTCAATAACAATAGTTGGTTTGAATATGCCAAGGGTCAGTTCAATTTTTTTTCTGAATGAGATTTTCGGTTCTGAAATCGTTTAAAAGAGAATGCAATTAAATTTATCATTTATAATTTTGATTGTTCCAATAATAAATATGCATAACAATAATATATCGTGCAGTTTGTAGATCAGCGCCATTCGTTCTGTCAGCTAGTAATTGCGGAGGCAGGAGAGCCTCTACTTCTTCACGCTCTATGATCTTAAGAGCTATGTTTCAACTCTCCATAGTCATTTGCTAAAAAATAAACAAGAGTTCTTAGTACAGTGATCGAATTATTACAAAAAATACTCACCAAATGAAAACCTCAATTGCTGATGCTGTTGCCTGGAGTGATTTCAGCAATTCAATTAATTCCTTAATATGCATCACAACCTCTGAACTTGAAGGCGAATTGAAAACTACCAGGTTGTTGTTTTTATTTGATTGTATAGTTGATTCAAGCATATACACTGGTTGGAATTATAACATTTTTGTTTTGATTTAACCCTATGACAGATGTGTAAAAATGATGGCTCTATTAACTATGAAGTATGGTTGATTCAATTCAAAAATTGCTTTGAGCTAAACATAATTTGTGTTTGGAACAAAAGTGTGTCTATTATAGGGATCAACTATCGAAATAGTTATTTCAAACCCTCGTCATTTCTTTCCGTGTACGCTGGCCGGTTGCTTCATTGTTGCTGTAGAAAATTTCAAATTTCTGGCCTTCTGATGTTTTTTCGGCTTTTCGCACTCGTCTTCAGAAAGATGCCATACACCAAAACCAAAAACTGTGGGCTTACACACACTACTGCTACAGCTGCCAGGATAAATACTAACATTATGAGAGCAGCCGCCAAGCAGATACATTCTTGCACACTACACGGAAAAAAATCTGTGTCCAAATTCGTGAACTGCAGTCATGAATTCGATAACAAGCTAAAAAAAACAACATGAACTGAATCACGTAATCATGAAATAAATCAAGTTTAATGGTAAAAATCCTGAAAACGTAAACAAGTTCAATATCCGTTTTCATGTTCGGGAACACTTTTGTTTCTGTGTAAGAATTACACAAACTATTTCGTTTCTTTTGCTCTACGGCGATGAACAAATCGCGTCAATGAGATTACATGGCGGCTTATGGGAGCGCCCAAACCGACGCGATGCGTTCCCATAAGCCGCCATGCAATCTCCTCGCGGCGATTATTCGCTGCCGCGGCTGAAAAAAACACGCAGCAATCTGCAGAACCCTTTATGGTTTGACCTAATCTAATCGGAAAACATGAAAAAAATGGATCGATCGCCACCGGATTCTGTTGCGGATGCTCGAAATTGTTCCGTTAATTCATCTGAACAGGAAAGTTCTCAAAAACTCAAAGTTCCAGATAATTCAAAATTCTGAGCGATTAGAGCAACCCCTAAACCATGTCCGCGTGAGCCCATGGCTAATGAAATGTTAGCGCAATTTCGGTTTTCGCAATTCAATGAATAAAATTGTTGTCATCTGTGTCCCATAAAATTGATAAAATTGATTTAAAACAAATTAGATCTCGAAGTTTCATGTCTTTTCAACCGATCAAATACATTTTTTCTTGCACCGATTTCAACATAATGTATGGTCTTCATGCTTGAACAAGTGACAAAACCAATAAAAGGGAAATTTTTTGTGAAAGTTTTCTTCCAAACAATTCTTGAGTTCAGATCTTGAAGTTCTACATGATCAATAAGGATATTTGCAATGTCTTGGCCGTGCTTATTAGTTGGAAAAGCTTCACGAAACATCATAACACTGTAACAGACATATTACAGTATTTCTAGAATACCAACGCTACTTCAAACTATCTTTGAAAACAGATCTTGATGTTCTGTTCAAGGCTATTTACGATATCTTCACCGTACTCATGATGATTTGAAGAAGCTCCACGGGACATCATTATAATAGATATACTCCAAACTATCCTTGAGCTACGATCTTGATTTCTGCATTATCTACAATGTCTTGATATTTGACAGAATCTTAACGGCACTTGATTTGCTATGGAAGATGCCATGTTGCGTCGTAGGAAGTATCCGAAAAATCGAAAGAATTTTCTAAAACTGAAAGCTAGATAAATGTGGCTCTGAGTTTCAGCACACGGCGAATGGAATGACGCTTCGTCACTGGCAGTACATGAAGGAGATACTTGTTGTCAGTAATTGCCACTTAACGTAGCAACAGTCCAGCGCACTTCGAAATACGAAAAAATAGATTGCTGCCCTGAGGCAATAATCTCCTATAACAGGTACAAGGGAGGCAGAACATCCCTTAGCAGAACTACTAGATACTTATGGCACTACCTTACCTTGCCAATCAGACCAACGCCGGTGTGGCCTCTGCTGTACACAGAAGTTGTCTCCATTGTAATCGGCCCATGGCTGTACCTCGCCAGCCTTGCTGACTGCGGAGAGTCCACAAGTCGCCTTCTACTTGATCGATTCACCTTGCTCGTTGGGCGCCTCTTCTTTTTGTACCCGTAGATTCGTTTTCAGAACCATTTTAACAGGGCTGTCGTCCTACATTCTTACGACTTGCTCAGCCCACCGTAGTTGACCGATTTTAGTGGTGTGTACGATGCTACGTTCGCCCAGCAACTGGTGCAATTCGTGGTTCATTCGCCTTCATCTCCACTCCACACCGTAGCTCGTACGCAACACCTTCCGTTCAAAGACACCAGGGCGCGTTGAACCTACCAGTAACGTCCATGTTTCTGTGGCCGTAGAGAACTACCGGTCTCATTAATGTCTTGTAGGTGGTCAACTTTGTAGTTCATCGAGCTTTGTTCAATCTTAGCGTCCTTCGGAGTCCAAAGTAGGCACGATTGCGAGCCATAATGCGTCTTTGTATCTCTCTGCTGGTGTCGTTATCGGCGGTCACCGATGAGCCCAGATACACGAATTCGTCTACTACTTCGATTTCATTACCGTCGATCTAAAATCGTGCTAGGGGGCTAACAATGTCTTCTCGTGAGCCTCTTCCCTCCATGTATTTTGTTTTCAACGCATTAATCACAAGCCCAATCCTACCAGCTTCAGCCTTCAGTATGATGTACGTTTCCGCCATCGTCTCAAAGTTACGTGCTACTATATCACCGTCGTCGGCGAAGCCGAATAGTTGGACAGACTTCCTGAAAATCGTGCTACTGGTGTCTCTGCAAGCTCTTCGAATCACACCCTCCAATGCAATGTTAAACAACAAACACGCCAAACCATCACCTTGCCGTAACCCTCTCAGAGATTCGAAGGGACTCGATATTGTGGTAAAACTTCGTATTTTACTTCCTCCGCAAAGGAAGTGAGCTTCGAGGTCAAGTTCATTTCACACACCAAGTTCCCCAAGAAAGTGCTGCTGTGGCTGATATTCAGCGAGAAGTGGATGTCAAAGTCGCTCTTCTTTCGCTCCGAACTGGCCGTGACGGGGAAATTTATAGTGCGAAATGTCTGCCGGAAGTTGCGTCGTTCATCAAGAAATACCATAAGGGTGAAGATGCTGTGTTCTGGCTGGATCTGGCGTCGGCCCACTACTCGAAGCGATCGTTGGAGGAGATCAGAAGAAGATCCGCTCCAGCAATTTTTATCACGCAAAACATCATGGAATATGGAGCTTTTACAACTTATAAGTAAGATGACGACCCCATAAACCACCTTGTTGATCATGAAAAACATCAACTACTGATTTCAAGAACTGTTTGGATTACCGTAAACATTCTAAGAATACCGTAATATAATTTTAACTGTGCAATGATGGACCCAGCTTTTTTTTTACAGATTTTACAGCTAAGAAGTGCGGTCAAAACATTCTACACCTCCTTGTCGATCATGTAAAACATCAAGATCCGAGCTCATGGGCAGTTTATTGATCTAGATCATCATTATATTCGTATTCATACCTGTTCAATATTTTTCCTAGTTAAAAGAGTTATTTTTGAACAAGTTTGCCCAGCAAAGTTCGTTTGTAACTCTAAAAGTGAATTTTGACAGCGAATTCAATCTTGGTTCATATGTGACTCATCCGAATTGAATTGGTTAAGGCATGTGGCATCGGAAAACAAATGAAAGTTTTCAATTATTCCCCCGTTGGGAAAATTTTCATGGGTAAATATCAAAACATTGATCGATTAGAGGAACTTCTAAACTATGTCCGATTGAGCTAACTTTTTGTATGGGGTCATTTTTTTTAACAATGGTGTTTGATGAAATTCAATAAACCAAATAAAAAGTCGATGAAGGGAATCGATCAACGAGGATAGGCCCTTTTCAAATGTTCAAATGTTTCACACGCTTGTTTTCAAATCGCGTGAGACCGAACTTTTCTCTTCGATGGGATTCTTGCACTCCTTTCAAGGATAACCGTTAAACCAATAAACTGAACTGAACTGAATATACTGTTCCGAAAAATATAAATACACTTTCTTTCTCAAATAAAAAAGACCATACTGTGATTTGTAATTATTTTATTCTCATAAATAGTAAATAACAATGTTTTATTCCATCTTCATTCCAATTTGCTTTATTTTTCGTAGGGTTGGCGAGTTCTCTAACATTTCCCTTAACACTACTCATAAGCTTCTGTCACTCCTATCATTCTCGCCACTTTTGACTAATGTTTCTTAAATTTTTCTACACTTTCTGTTGATTTCATGTGTTTTCTCAACTGTGCCTACGTCAAAGCTCAGAAAATTTCGAATAGGGCAGTCTGATGGATTCATCTGCTTCGGTACAAATACGCTGTTGCCGGAATTAAACCATTAGCACTAATTTTCAATAGCAATTTATTTCACAGCTATAAAAAAAGGGTTATTAAGGATACTATGATTAGGAATAATTAATTAAAGACTTACAATTTAGTGCTTCTATTCAATTTAAGGTTATTTTTAAAGGTTTAAATTTCACAAACAAATTCACTGTGCAAATAAATGTGCTTTCCGCTCGATGCAGGTTTCTGTTTTGACAGCACAATCGTCGCTCAGCCTGTCCAATCATCGCTGACAGCGGGTGGCGTTGTGTTCGCCGCGTCGCATTCAGGAACCGGGTTGCCAGTTTCGCGACTCCCATGGTAGATCGGTAGATTTGCGGCAACATACGACATTGTTCCTTTTGTCCCACCCTAGTGCATATTTAGAGTAACGGCAAGATCAGGCCAAAAGACTGTAGGGTTGTTATGCTGTTTGATCAAGAAAAGCAAACTTTTCAGCAGACACTCCTTCACGCAGATTTTACCATTCATTGTGTCTGTCGTAATGAATGGATGACATATTTTCCCACATCCGCATATGGCCTGCCACATCATTACCTTCTTGCCGAATTTTTCGTTGTAAATAGCTTCCACTAATCCAGGAACATCCTTTCTTTTTGGTGAGGTATAAAACTGTGGTCCCGGCAGAGTTTTATAATCGAGTTTTATGTAGGTTTCATCGTCCATGATAATACAGCCAGATGTTTTGGTCAGCAGTTTGTCGTACAGCTTTGGGAAGGTCCATTAATTATGTCACGCAGTAAGGAGGAGGAGGGGTTTAGGAAAACGTGACGATCCATACAAAAAATTGATGGTCCACACAACAACGTGACAGAGAGAGGGGCTTGTAAAAAGTCAATTTTTGCGTGACGTAATTAATGGACGTTCCATTTCCAGATTCAGCCTCGGTTTCACAGATTGAGCCTGTCGGTGCCACTGCTGCTACCGACGAGTCTGCAAGGCCCGTAACAACTCTGCACGCATGTCATTGGCGTCACCCGGTCGCATTAGCTTTTTGCAACAACACGGACTGATGCTGAAGGATGACGCTCGAAATAGTCCCTTATCTTTCTGTCGATTGAAAGGTCAACTGGGACCGGGTATTCTACCACGTCTCGAATAATCTACGAAAGACCACTGACTGTACACCGTTTGTGCACAATCCGTGTTTTGCTCGGGAGAAAGACCACGCATTTTCAAACTTCCGTACGACAAATTGAAAAAAAAATGACAACCTCAATAACTTGGATGTAAACACCATGACGCAGCCAAAAGTTGGTTGAATTCTGCACGCATTTTGAATTGACGGTTTATCGTTAGTGTGTTTATAATTATTGGAACAGTCTATAAAGGGCGATACGGTCAAGAAATTTGGTCAGTATCATACCTGACGTATTTCTCTCAATCTTGCATCTTAAAAACTCTGAACTGCCCTCGCTTTGAAGGGGTGATGACGTGTGTAAGAATGTTTGCTCCTATTTTGATTTTGGAATTCACTCTTCCAGTTGTCAAAATGCCGTCCAAGCAAGAAGGCGCGGCAGCCATCAAAGGCTTTGCTCGCGCATCGCGAAAATCCGACTACTCGTCAACGCAGCAAGTTGGCAAAATCGCTAAAAGTTGCCAAAATCAACCGTAACAAGATGTGGTTAAGGTGTTTGGGGAACGTTGCGTCGACAGCCAGGAAGTTCTGGATCAGAGGAAAATCGAAAACCGGAAGCCGCTGAGACGACAAAGAGAGTTGCCGGTAGTTTCAAGCGAAACCCTAACCCATCTCTCGAGATGCCACCGATAAGCTGGGATGTTATCGTCTCACAACGCGTGCATCCGGAGTCAGGCGCAGGCGGCCGTTATCAGGCTCACAAGAAGGTAGTGACTCCAAATCGCGATAGCGTCGGCAAAAATACGGCGGCCCAAGCGCGATCCCGGAGGCTGTAGCACGACTGTGCTGACGAAGTTTGATCAGCAGTGGTAATGGACGGCGAAACCTGCGTCAAAGCCGACTACAAAGCAGCTTCCAGGACAGGAGTTACAAACGGCGAGCGAAGTGGGAAAGCATGAAGATATTCTCAAGCACTACGAAACCGTCAAAGTTCGCAAAGAAACCTCTCGTTTGGCAAGCCATCTGTACCTGGACTCGTCGAACAAGCAAGAAATTTTACGTGAAAGAGTGTTTTGAATAATCGTCTGCTGCCTTTTCACCAGAAAAAACACGGTTGTTCCGTACTGTTTTGGCCGGATCCGGCATCTGCCGTCACGCTGCAAAAAGGCCATGCAGCCAGGTATGCGCCGCCAACAACGTGCGGTAGGTGGTTCCCAGGACAAGAACCTCCCAACACGCCAGAGCTCCGCCCAATTGAGAAGTACTGAGCCGCGGTCTGAAGCGGAACCTAAAGAAGACCAAAAAAAAAACTGCTAAGGAACGAGCAGCGAGATTCAGCAAACTGGCTTTCTGCGGCGAAGAAGGTGGACAAGGTGGCTGTACAAAATCTGATGGCGGGGGTCAAGCGTGAGGCCCGGCAATTCCGGATTTGGAAAAGCGGAAGCCTAACTGAATATTTTTCACTGAATTGGCATACTAATTGAACTTGAAAAAAGAAAAATTTGGTGCGATTTTTAAATAAACGATTTCACCGATTTTACACGCGTTTTCTCCTTGACCAAGTACGGCCGTATCACCCTTTGATATGCTGTTTGCTAAGCGTATATTTTGGACATTTTAAGTGCTTTTTCGGTGTTGAAGGGTAAGGATAAAACAATTTGTTACCGAAAATTCAAAACGTTCGCTCGTGCCCAAAGCTTACCACGACCATCCATCGCCTATTCGAATTGCTTTTGGCTTTAAACAAGAAATTACAAAAATTGCGCATGTAAAACTTTAATCGCATTTTTTATGTTCTGCAGCATTTAAGTGATTGAAAGTTCTATCACGGAATAAGTTCTAATATCGTTTGTGGATTCTATCAAACTTTCACACTTGACTTGAGGCCCGCTAACTGGCTCCTGGAGGCTTCAGTCGAAAGTGACAGAGATTGTCCGGAAAGTGGCATCACTTAAGCAGGACAGCAACCCTTTCTCCCAGCGCGCTTCCGACCCATTCATCTCAAGTGTTCAGGCAAGCGATGGCATCAACTGTCGTGTTGGTCTCGCAGTGGTCTCACATCTTTGATTTAATTACCGCTGGCTGTCATCTGCGATCTGACTCCGACGGCGATGGTCCCTGTCATGAGAGCGAAATTGAAACTCATCTCCAGATTGCTTGATAATTGAGCTGAATGCGACAGGAGAAAGTAGCTCGCAATTGAGAGCGACACGATAGCAGTAATCGAATTAACATTGTCGACAATTTTTCATCTACAGTTTATGCAGTTTGAAAGGAAATTGTCCGCTGAAAACAAGTTTCAACTTTCAAAAATTCAAACCACGACATGAACTATCAAATTCTTACAGCAAGGGAAACAAGTTTTTCAAATCAAATCGACCCCATCAAAATGTTTGGTTCATCTCAACAAAGTGACGTATCACGCAACATAAACAACACACGAAAAACAGGTTACTATGATACGGGAAACCGACCCCGCCGCAGTTGAATGTGAAAATTGATTGATCAGGCATTCGAGCGCGCACGCGATTATTTTAATTGCCGCTTTGGAACTGAAACATGTGTGTATTTTTTTTCTCTGTTATTGTGTCCGTCGTCTCAACCATCATCGTTGTTAAGTCGCTTGTCTGTCGATGCAAAAATCATATGCGATGATGATCGCATCATCTTGGCGACGACGACGGTTGGTGATCCGCGATACTGTAACCGACGCGTCGCTGAAGCTATTCAGAGGAAGTGAAAGACATAAATTTACATTAATTGTTACGTCTGGATCGGTGATGATCGATTGTGTGTGACGAAGAAAGTTCATGGAATCAAATGGATTGAAACAACGTTCTGGCAGCACTGATTCTTGGGGAAACATTTTTTCTCGGGTGTCATTCACCCGAGAACAAAAAGCGGTGCACTCTCGTTATTTCTGGTGGAATGAAGAGGAATGCACGTACGAGATTGAATAATAGGACATTTGCTTGCACAGTGTCTTGGGACACTTTTTGAGTTGAGATTGTTTTCAAATTTTGCGCGTTTGTGCAAATGTTTTCTTATCCCACGCTTCGAGTGCTGATGATGGGGGGAATAATGCGCATTTCACCACTTGTTAGATCTCGGCCTGTCAGTCTGTTTGTTTGTCACCTTTAGATTATGCCCACTGCACCACCGACTTGACTGACTGCGCTAATGAAGTGCAACATGGATAGAGGTACTAGAGGTTATGTTTTGTTCAAGGAATGAGGTAGGCCGACACCATGAGACGCTCTCTGGAACTCGGTGGCAGACGATAATTAGACGATTTTCCCATGTAACTGTCAGGCTGCGGAAAGTTCCTCGTTGCAAAGATGAATGTTTGTCTAGTGGAGTGCCTCATTTGGTAATTTTGATGTTGGATAAGATCCTTCGGCAACATATGGGAGTGCAAATCTACAATTGAGAGCGTTAATTTATTAATATGGAAGGTTCATTAATTATGTCACGCAGTAAGGAGGGGTTTGGAAAAACGTGACGATCCATACAAAAAATTTGGTTGTCCATACAAAACGTGACAGGGGGGGTAAAAAAGTCATTTTTGCGTGACGTAATAATGAACGTTCCCTAAGTCAAATTCTTTTTCATTTTCAAGTTCAGTTAATACAGAATACAGGAGAAACATTCAGCTAAGATTCCTTTTTACCGAATGCGAATTGCCTGGTCTTTCGTTTAACACCTTAAACACCTCGCTCACAAAGGCTTTTTGAGTCTTCTTAAGGTTCCGCTTGACGATGGCCCAATATTGTTCGATTGGGCGGAGCTCTGGAATGTTCGGAGGGTTCTTGTCCTTGGGCACCACTTGAACGTTGTTGACAGCATACCACTCCATGGCCTATTTTTCCGTAATGGCAAGATGCCAAATCCAGCCAAAATAGAACGGAACAATTGTGTCGCTTCAGGAAAGACAGTAGACGTTTTTGTAGGCACTCGCTCAGATAAATTTCCTGGTTGACGGTTCCGGTCGCAATGTAAACGTTGCTCTTCAAGCCACAGGTACAGATGGCTTGCCACACCAGCTATTTCTTCGCGAACTTTGACAGTTCAATGCTCGAAAATATCTGTCATCTTTTCCCGTCCGGTTTCCGTATAAAATGCCTGTCCAGGAAGCTGTTTAAACTCTGCCTTGATGTAAGTTTCATCGTCCTGTACCACGCAATCAAACTTTGTCAGCATCGTCGTGTACAACTTTCGCGATCGTGCGTTGGTCGACGTGTTTTGTTTATCGTCGCGATTTGGAGTCACCGCTTTCGTGTTAGTTGACAGTCCGGCTCGTTGTTTAGCTCATCCACGGCTGAAGGCGCATTTTGATAACTGAAGTGCTAAGGTCTGTATCCGCAATAATCTGGACACCTCAAAACATGAATAAAACATAAATTTCGCATTATATTTCCGTCGTAGTTGTTTATTTCAGATTCATGGGATGGGGTACCATTAGGGTTTGTACAGACTCTTCAGAAATCGTAGAAGCCGTCTTTGTCCAAAGTTGCTGGAAGTGTTTGATGTCTTTGATTCCTTGCTTCTTTCCAGAAAGTTTCCGCTTCATCAGAGCCCAATATCTCTCGATTGGTCGTAGCTCTGGGCAATTTGGCGGGTTTGAGGTTTTTGGTACAATGTTCACTTGATTTGCTTGGTACCACTCCATCACAGTTTTAGCATAGTGGCATGATGCCAAATCGGGCCAGAACAAAGGTTTTTCTTTGTGACTTTTGATGAAGGGTAGCAATCGCTTCTGCAGACACTCTTTCTGATAGATCTTCTTGTTGATTGTGCCTGTAGTGACGAAAGATTTACTCTTTTTGCCACACGTGCAAATTGCTTGCCACACAAGGTATTTTTTGGGAAATTTCGATGCCTTCTTCGTTCTGAAATGCTCAGCTGTAGCATTTCTGGCCATAGCAGAATAAAAAGCCAGCCCTGGAAGCTGCTTGAAATCCTCCAGGACATAAGTTTGATCGTCCATAACAACGCATGAAAATTTCGTCAAATATTCTCAGTACAAACGTGATTTTGCTGACAAGTTCTGTTTGTCGTTGCGATTTGGAGCTGTTTTTATCTGTATACGACTTAAGTCCCAAAAGTTGTTTTGATTTTTGGACAAACCCAGGCGACATCCCTATTTTACGAGCCACCGTTCGAATGGAGAGATTTGGGTTTTTCGTTAATATCCTTTTGACCTTTCGGTCCATGACAGGATCAGCGCGTCCAATGTTTTTGTCACTTCTCGGTTTCCTCTCCCGAAAATGATTTGAGCACATCGTGAACAGTGGATTTAGGCAAATCCAATGTTTTTGCAAGGTTCCGTATTGACAAATCAGAAATTGCCGTACGCCCGTACAAAATTCACTCGTGCACTTGTTTTTCTTTCGTTGCCATCTTGAATTCTTAACATGACATGTAAACATCAATCATAGTCTTTTTCATCACTCAGCTATACCACAGTGAAATTTTTCATTCCTACGTGCAATATTTCAAAAGTTACAATGATTTGAGGGTGTCCGGGTTAATGTGTATACAGACCTTAATCTCACAATCAAAAAAGAGTCATGATGCTAAATGCAAACATCTTCAAAATGAGGGGTGTGCAAATTTTTTTAGTGCACGATGAAAGGAATTGCGTCTGTTTCAAGTCGACCATATTTTGATCGAAACACCCTTTATTTTCTAATATATAGTAATTGGCGCAGTTGATTTGAGGTGTTCATGGCGAAAACAGTCAAACAACTATGTTCGATGGTTAGTTCGTACTAGCAACTCAACCTTGGAGCAAAAAAGCTGAACATCGTAAGATACTGCATGTCCGCAGAATATGGCCGATTCGACGGCCTGGTTCCGCAATCGTAAAGTGCAGCAGAAGCTAAAGAAGAAGGTTGGTAGAATCGGCCAAACGGTGAAGAAGTACCTGGCCAAGATGAAGCCAAGAAGCCGGCAGTGTCTGAGCAACAGGTTATCACCCAGAAGAAGTGGCTGAAGGTGTTGGTTAAAAAATATTTTTCGGGCGAAGTGCGACGTTAGGGTCATATGGTTAACGAGATTTATTTGACGCTGAACGGCAACGACTGGTGGGAGATCGGGTATTTAACGTCCTCTACCAAGCAAGTACGTCTTGACGTCCAACATACCTCCCAAACCAAGTTTCATCAGAGCCTCTGTTCTAAGTACCTTCCGGATGTTGCTGCCTTCATCTGGCGAAGGTGGATGTGGTCTTTAGGCCGAACCTGGCCTCGGCCGATTATGCCAAGAGATCACTGGAGGAGATGGACAGGCTGTATAAAAACGTTGTATCGAACTTCAAACTTCGAACCCTTCAAACTTCCCAAACTGCGACCGATAGATAATTTTTGACGAACCTCAAACGGAGGATCTAGTCCAATAATTTCGTGGCAAAAACGGAGAAACAGCTGATCGCCAAGGTCACGAAAGAGCAGAAGAACATGCCGACATCCATCTTTTTATCAGCCATGGCTAAAGTTCCGGCTAACTGCGGTAAGGTTACCCGAGCAGGACCGAATAACTTGCTAACTGGCCTTGATATTTAAGAGCTCAGATTAAGAGGTAAAATACCTAAGGATAATACCATAAAGTTGTTCCCACAATAATATGCGAATACCAAATTGAGGTAAGACAATACCAAAATAGTACCTCTCAGGTATTCCCAGGTATCCGAAATAACTAGTTTTGTTATTCGAGAGATATTTTGCTTGCAATTCTTATGTATTTTGCTTAGGTATTTTACCTCTTAATTTGAGCTCTTTAATATCAAGGTCAGTTATCAAGATCAAAATTCATGTTCTCATCTCCTGCTCGGGTTTATGTATACATCATATATCAAGGCCACCCGAGCAAGAGACAACAACATATGAATACTTAATTTTTCTTGATAACTGGCCTTGGTATTAAAGAGCTCAGATTTAGAGGTAAAATACCTAAGAATTGTAAGCAAAATATCTCTCGAATAACAAAACTTGTTATTTTGGATTCCTTGGAATACCTTAAAGGTACTATTATGGTATTGTCTTACCTCAATTTGGTATTCACATAACATTATGGGAATACCCGAGCAGTTATCAAAATCAAAATTAGGTATTCATATGTTATTTTCTGCTGCTCCGGGTATCTGACAGGGAGTCAATTTTTTTTAATGCATACATTAGTTTAGCAAAAAAATGGCCTCAAAATTCAAGTTATCTTTCGGATGTTGCCTAGAACGTGGAAACTCTACAATAGGTACCAGAGATTAGATCAAACTTGAGGTATCAAAACGACCTGCTCTTTAGTTAGCCGAGTACATCAAATCCGTGGTTTCTGCATATTTTGGAATATAAACAAATGTGTTAACCACTAAGGATTTTATCTGCAGGATTTTATACGCAAAAAAAAAATAGCTGTATACAATCACACACTGAATAAAAGAGTACATTGTCTTCGGCAAATTTGTTTTACATTAATTCTTATATCTAAGAAAAATTAAAAACCAAAATGAGTTTGAGGCCTAATTAACGGCATAGACCATCCTGAATAAGAAGAAGTTCGGAAAGAAAAAAATAAATCTTTTATTAATTAAATTAATTAATTAAAAACCAACGCTTTGGTTTACATATTCTAGGTTTATGTGCTCATTAAACTTGCTTGAATCTTTCTGGGATGTTATAGGTTATCCAAAATGTACTTGAGTTCAGAACTTTAGATCTATAGACTGTTCCAGAAAGTATAAGCACACTTTCAAAATAACAAAAAAGTCATGTTGTTTTTAGTTTTAATAATTTTATTTGGCAAATCATATATGTATTTGTGTTTTATATGATAGTTTCCTCTCGTTTAAACAAAATATGTAATCATAGCCAAGACTCCTAGCTTTTCCTCGAACATGACCCATTAGCTTCTGCACAGTGGTACTTCCCACCATTTTGACCACTTTTGGCCAATTTATGATTTTTTTAAGCTTTGCTTTGGTTAAAGCCCAAAAAGTCTCGATTGGCCGTACCTCCGGGCTGTTCCATAGACCCACATTAGAGCACACTCCTTCATCTTTTTTTTCATCTTTTTTGTTTTTCGTTATCTAATAAATTGTCCTTTTTTTAGAAAAATTAATAGCAAGTCTAAATGTTTTAATAATAATAGAGATGAAAAATCACTTAAACGCACTATAATATAATAATAAGCTAAGTTTCCATTTTGAAAATTTATTAACTGCCCTCTTGGACCCCCCTACAATTTGTACATCATTTGAAAGGGTATTAGTTACTGAATTAATTAACGTAAAGCTTAGCTGCTAATACCTGCTAACCTGTAATCTACACATCCTCGAAGGTAGCTTAAAAAAATCGTTGAAACTGACGTTAATTCTTCAAATGAAGAGATAATGATTGTCTGTCTTCTACAAAGAAGTGTATTTTTGAAATATCTAAAATATTGTAAAACATTAAAACAATGAAAAAATTCAAATAAAAAAGCCATGGTAAAAAACCGATTTTTAAGGGGGTATTACATTTTGCATTCCTTTTTCATCCTACAACTTCGTCCAGTTAAGAGATAGAAAGTTTTTGACTTCTATAAAGTTTCATGAAATGATTTGATCTACAATGTTATAATACATTATCATCGATTTGAACCAAAAATAAAAAAGGTAATTTCAGTTTATCTAGGTGTATACACCCCTTAAATCAAATTTGTTAGCACAAAAATAAAGAACTTGGAAAATGTAGAAAAATTGTAGAAGAAATCAATGGACCACACCTTATAGTTTCGCCGCAAATACCAATGTCCCACTTTTTTTATTTCGTCCACTGTGTGCCGTAGAGGTATATGAGGTAATAATCTCCTATGATCTCCGGGATTCGCAATAATCTGGTCATCCCAAACCTTTAGTAACACACGCAAGAAATATTTTATACACAATTGAACAGAATCATTCAATTTTCTATGTTATCTATTGCACATAAAGAGAATGCTAGATTTGGCATAAACTTCTGGCATAAAGCAAGATATCGCTGAAATAAGGTCTACACACTAAGTTTTTTTCGCCGAGAATCCAACAGCCGATTGTTTCGGCATTTCAGTTTACTGAGACCCGTCGAATAAATTACCGAGATTCAGCTAACAAATGAAAACTTTGCCAAAAATCAGCTAACAAACGAAAATTTTACAGAAATATCAGCAAAAGTGACTGCCGAGTTGATCGGCTGTTGGAAATTTTGCCGAAGTAAATTGAGTGTGTATTGTATGAAATATTGCAAATAATTCCGGACTGGCAACTAATTGCTTGGACTGGCAACTGAACGAAGGGAAATTTTGCACATCTATTAGAACTCATTATTTTTTTCTGTGTATGTTATGTTGCTTTTATTTCATAAATTTGGGAGTTAGTTTCAAAAATTACTAGATCTACACATTGTCATTATGCATTGATGTAAAAGTCTCGAACTTTTCGATTCATTCCAGCCATAAGAGTTTGTACAAACTCCTTAGTGACCTTACTGGCAGCTTCGGTTCAGATTTGTTGGAAATGCTTAGTATTTTTAACCTCCTGCTTCTTTTCGCAAAGCGCCTGCCTTATCGAAGCCCAATATTTTTCGATTGGGCGTAACTCAGGACTATTGGGAGGACTGACAGGTTTCGATACGATAATAAATTCGATTGCTCCATACCACTCCATCACGGTTCCAGTATATTGTACAACGCCAAATCGGGCCTCAACAAAGGACTACCATCGGGGCTTCTAACGAAATGCAGTTGTTTTTGCAGGCGCTCCTTTTGATACATTTCACTGTTGATTGTGTCAGTGATGATGAAAGATTTCCTATTTCTGCCACCCTAACAAATTACAGGATTATTTCGATAGCTCTGCTTTGTCCTTAAATATTCAGGTGTGTCATTTTCAGCCATAGCAGTATCGAAAACCTTTTATGAAAATTGAGAGCGACCCCGGCGTAATGGTTAACGTTCAAACCTCTCACGCCAAATTCAGGAGTTCAAAGCTCACCCCCGAAAAAATTACGAAAAACACCCAGAGAGGTGTTTTAGTAACTACGATGGGAGATGAAGCAGCCCGAGGCTGAAAATCTCAAGAATACAAAAACAAACAAAAAATTCCAATAGTTCAGTATATGGAGTACCATATACTTGTTTTCCAAAAACGAAAGATGTTTCTAGCACCACTTTGCCGGATGTACTCTAATGTACCCGAACAAGGCACTACAGTTAATCTTTTTAACTAGACCAATTGCAATTCGTTATATTATATTCCAAATTCATTCCATCTGGGGTGAAAAGAGAAATTTAAAATTCCATTTTCTTAAATCAAAATTCTTGAAAATGTGACTGAAGGCAACTGATTTAAACGAAATGTTCATATCCTCCCAATCCATTTCCCTCTGCTGTAATCCAATTATCCTAGATAGAAAAATTCCTACCGTAGGGAAAACACCACTACCCTTCCATTCACCCACCGATTTTACACTTTTCCCGCATTTGTATCTACTTGCACATGGAACTTGACCTTCCGCTGCTAATTTGTCATGCTGCTGTTGTTTTCATTATCACACCCTCGCCAAGGCCTCGAATGCATTGAAAAAGGGGACAACCGGCGATGGACGTGGCCGATGCACGTTGTCGAGTTGCCGCCCTTCTTTCTAGTTTGTCGCAACTACAGCGGGAATTGTTACATTTTGGACAGTTTGACGTTTTGTTATTTCCTTCTACTTCCAAACAAGAGGGGTGTGATTTTTAATCAAACTTTCATTCATTCACTTTCGCCAATCGATTTGAATATTATTCCAATTAACTAGGAAGGAAGAATTCTCCGAGGGGAGAACCATCCCCTTGTTGGGT
The DNA here is from genome assembly GCA_034211315.2 of Aedes japonicus. NCBI lineage: Eukaryota > Metazoa > Arthropoda > Insecta > Diptera > Culicidae > Aedes > Aedes japonicus. The sequence goes on along the minus strand of JASCZW010006334.1, from coordinate 64,534 downwards.
TGTTTTGCATGCTGCCATGACTCATTGTTGCCCGACGGATGGATGAATGGAATGTTGGTATTAGAACACTTGAACAAGTGTTTTTCTTTTCTTGTGTCGTCTTTTTTTTTGCGATTCGAAATTTTCGGCCAAAAACTGTAAACCGCTTCTTTGTTTCCCGCCTTGGTACAGACGACATAAAAAGTGTCAGCAATAACTTTGTCATTAAGATTAAAAACGACAGGTTTCATTAAGCTTTGATCGCCACGCGCAGCACACACTTGACCGCATGAAAATCGCATTTGTGCCCCTCGAATTATAAGGCCATCACGGCCCCGGTTCCAGAGGAAATGACGTCCATCAAAATCATCATCACCTTCATCGTCTTCGGCTTCATCTTCGTCAACGCGCCGTTGTCATCATCAGTGTGCATAAGCCTTTATCGTTCGCTCGTTAGGCACAGTGAACGTAAATTGCACTTTTTGCATCAATCATACAAGTTTGTGTGTCAGGCTGCGTTTGTATGAGCAAGCATTATTATTGCCGGCCAAGTCGACCACCCCGAGTAATAGAAATTCTTCAACTTTCCTGCTTGATTAATAACGATCGCCGTTTGAAATGAGAGCAAACTGTGCGCGGTGCTGTCACACTAATTTTGCCACTAAATGGTTGATTACTCGAGAGCTGATCGTAGCTAAAGTAGACCACGGCGCAGTTTCGGACTTGAGTTCGGTCCGAACCGATCGAGACTCAAGAGGCAAGAAATTGGCTCGCTTTGCAACATAGCCGTCTATAGGCCAAGCACAGATGGTACTATTTAGCTGATGCATCTCCTCATTGCCTACAACAATTATAGGGTTATAAAGCGGGCAATGGTAGGTACAATGCTGATTCGTCTGACGTATTTTGCGATATCCCGAGCAGAAAGTTTGCTGTTCGATCGAAGCAGAATTTTCGTCCAACCAGACGTTGTGGATCAGTATATTCAGTATGCAGAATACGGATAGAGGAAAATTGTAGTGCCGTGAACTTTATAGGGTAAACGATCCATTAGTTGCTGGATGGTAGCAGCACTAGGTCAATTTTTTACAGAAACTAGATTTTAAAACATGATGTATGATGAATATGTAGCGCTTGATTAACCCCGCAAATTGGTATAGCAGTTTATTGATGCAACTGAAATGTTCATGGAGTTAGGCCGTTTTCAGCGGAGTTCGGTTATTCTGGTCTAGTTTTATAACAGTTCCAAAAATATAGACTTCCAAAAACAGATCAACAATTTCCCACTCTCAACTCCATTGTTTTTATTTTGTTTCAGTTCCTTGATTATCGAGATTGGGCTCGGCTGGTTTATCTCCATTCGTATTTACTCAAACACCTTTTTGGGTGTTTTCGTAACTTGTTCGGGGGTGAGATTCGAACTCGTGGAATTAGCGTGAGAGGTATGGAGCTATTCTTAAACCACGTAGACTTTTATGGGGGGGGGTCTGACCAGTCTACGCTCCATACAAAATTTCAAAAAAAATTGTATGGAGAAAAGTCTACGTTGGGGAGGGGGAGGGGGCCTGAGATTTTCAAAAATGAGTGTGCCTGGTTTATGAACAGTCCCTATGGATGTAAATATATGTTAATATGGACATATTATATAGAGGATGGACATGAGGAATATAGATGGCGAGATAAAATTCATTGCGTACATGCTGAGGCTTTGTACATATTGTAATACGCTATACAGCTCTTTTTACAACTTTGTGTATAACATTTAAAACAATAGTCGAATTTTCCAGTTTCGAACTTTCACATTTTATAGGAATGGAAATTAAGAATCAATGCAATTAAATATATGCGATTGATCTCACTATTAGTTCTACACAAATACATACATGTTTGGAACGATATCATATTTTTACGCCTTCATGCTTAGAAAAATTTAGCAGTCGTGTCTTAAGTAACAGAAATAACACATTTGTACAATCGAAGTTTTCGTTTGTGATCTGACTCCGTCTTCAAGTATGTTATAATATGTATGATATCTAGTCAAAATAGCCAAAAGTTCTAAAGCAACATTTGTAAACAATGACTTCTAGAGTGTTTTTTTTAGGATCTGCTTGCTCCCACAAACAAAATAGCACCAGAAACACATACAGGGAGTTATTTCCTTCCCGTTGGTAGTAGATATAGATGTTAGCAACCTGGCATTTCTAGTAAATTTAAGTTTTAAGTCATTGTTTTCAATTGTTACTCTCGACATTTTGACGATTTTGTCACGATATGTACAGAGTGTCTCACAATAGGTGTCATTAAAACAAAATGGGGTTACACCAAAACAAATCAACCAAATCATAGCATTAATATTGCATTTGAAAGATACATGTTAAAGAAATAAACCATATTTATTCAATTTGAACCTCTCGCCCTTTTCCTTGATAACTTTGATAACTTTACGCAAACGTTTTGTAAACTCATCGCAGCTGGCCCGCACGTTTTCCTGAAGAATTTGGTCCCAAATATCAACCAAATGTTTCATGAATCGATCTAAAGTAAGCCTTTTCGTAGGGTCTATATGTTGGAGCATATAACCCCAAACAAAGTTGTCAAGTAGATTGAGACCCGGTAATGATGCAGGCCATTCTGCGCTTGTAATGAATTCGGGCAAATTGTCTTCTTTGCCTTGTGAGCTGAAGCTGAGTCCTGTTGGAAACAATATAGTGTAATCCCATACAGCGTTGAAGCATGAGGAAGCAAATGGTTCTTTAAAACCTGCTCGATGTAATATTCAGTGATTTTTACATTAGGATCTATGAAAAGAAGAGGAAGTTTTCCTTTTAGACAAACGGAGCCCCATACCATGATTTTCGATACATTCTGATAGTGTTCTACAGCAAGACTTCTGCCATACACACGATCATTTTGTTGATTGTTTCCTCATGAAGGAGGAAGAGCTTTTCATCCGAAAATAAAATCTCGCAGTCACCGTGCCGAACCAAAAGATTTGTGTTTCTTTGGACCCTGGCTTGCTTTTGACGCGCCGTTAACCCGTGAACCCGTTGTTTCTTGTACGGCTTGCATACCAGATCATGTCTGAGGAGCTTGCTCAGTGGAGCAGGGGACATTTAAAAATGTTTGCTCATACGGCCGGATTACGTCTTATTCAGTCTCTCACACATTTGATCTTTTTATTCGTTCTGGCAGTTCGTCTGGTACCTCCTTTGTGTTGAATATGGACATTTCCAGTTTCCTTGAACGGTTTCAAGGTACGAAAAACAAAACGCCCACTCACTCCAAACTGCTTATGGCTATTGAATATCTGACACGGTTTAAGATTTTGCCAATGTAGTTTTTAAACTTGCCCCTGTATTGCTTCTATGTTAGCTGATATAACAAACGGATTCGCTTATATATCTTCAGCGATAAGCTGGCAAAACAGTACATTGAAAACGGATATAATCCATTCCGCTGTTAAAATTACCCAGCTGAAATAAACCAAGACTGAAAAAAAGTGACACCTATTGTGAGACACACTGTACTAAAACCCATTGCACAGTGGGCAAAAATGGACTCAAACCTACAAAGAACTGGAGGAATTGAGAAATTTCAGTGGAAAGACTGATTGAATAATGAAAAAACTCTCACATATTCATTGGTGCAAAAATCAGCTACACCACGCAACAGTGCGCTAAGATATAGGGCCCCAATTACCTGTATTGCAACAAAACGAAGAGTCCCGACTTTTCTTGAATGCTCACGGAGGTTTTGTTTTCTTTTCATCGTTTTAAAACAATTTCTAATTTCATGAACACATTATAGGTTAAGTCAGGTATTTAAAATTGCCTGATACACGTGTCGACTGGTTCTGATTCTGCGAAAGGTTTCAGTCACTATAGCCAAGCAAAGTTCTTGGCCCGAGACGATTCGCTGTTGACAGAGCACTTCGTGAGCATTAAGCTGGAAGCTAACGGCACAGTCATCTTTTGCAACCCAAATCCTCAGTCGGATACATTCTATCGTGTCCGGAGCGTGTGTTGGGTAAAAGAAAGGGTCACAATAACCCGCAAAATGTTTGAGGAATTTTTAAAAGAAGCTGCATTGATTCCGTCAGGTTCTTTTAATGATCCAATCTTAATTCATGTGGCAAACGTAGTACTAAGGGTGAACGTGGAAGTGATCTATTCGATGATTGACGAGAAAGCGACGAACGCAATTGTGGGCATCCGCAATACGCAGACATACCCAATCTGCGTCAACGAAACCGATCCGAGAATAGGTCCTTCGTATTTTTACCCTAGGTTGAACACAGTGGAATGGGTAATACGTAATGCTGCCAAAAAAGCGATCCCTGGGCATCTAGCGCAATCCGACCTCGGAGTAGAAGCAGCAGCTGAAAAATTGGAAAAACATTTCAATTTAAATATAAATCGACCAAAAGCTGGGGGGAGTGGAAGCTCCAACACAGGAAACATGACACGTAACTGTTTGACTAACCAGGAAAATTTGCCGAGATTCTTGGCATGACTATTAGGCAGCTGGCTCTGTCATCAAGGAGACTGCAGGCAAATAAACTGGCAAAACTCTACGAATGCTTGTGAAAACAAATGATGGACGAACTTCCATTTGTTAAGCACTTGCTACCGTGTGTCCATAAGTACAAAAACTTGCCAGAGTTAGTGGAACGTCTAGTAAGCTTACTCAATTCAAAGAATACTATTGATTTGTAAATACTTATTAACTAGAAATGAGTAGAAAAATCAGTATTTTCCATTTAAATCTAACTACCTTTATGCTTACATTGACAGATACGCGTATTTCGTCTGAAATGTGCAGACTTCTTCAGTGTCGTGTACTAATAACTTGACTGTAAGTACACGACACTGAAGAAGTCTGAACATTGCAGACGAAATACGCGTATCTGTCAATGTAAGCATAAAGGTAGTTAGATTTAAATGGAAAATACTGATTTTTCTACTCATTTCGAGTTACAGATATTCCACTAAACAGCTCACACTTTCTAGGTTTCAAGTTTTTATTGTATGTGTTTTCAAATGTTTTTTACTCAATTTAAAAAACAAACCTATCGCAAATTTTCAGACATAATATGCAATAATAGAAATCCTTTCAAATTCTGTTAAAAAATATTTTTTTGGTTTGCCCCAACTAGAAAAACCTAGAGGCCTATTTTGTTTACAAAAACCATATTAACTTTTGTTTGACATACTATAAAGACAATTTCAGCACACCAAAAGTTGTAGCTTGTATTGTTTTAGAATCAATGGGAAGACAACTTTGCTGGAAAATTTGAAACAAAAAAGTTACAGCAAAATAACTGATGTTTATAGGGACACCTTAAGCTACGTAAAGAAAAATGCTCTAGTTCGATCATATCAAAAGGTACAGAAAACATTGTACCATGAAGGTTGCTTGAAATTTTTTATTCTACAACTTTTCTGAATAATGTATGCCTTTATTTCTGCAAATAAAAAAGTTAAACTTTCGATTTCTCCGAAAATATGGACCATTGGACCACCCTAGTTTTCATTCACACTTAAAGAAGCGCATTGTTATTAAAAACAACTTTGTGGAAGACAATTTTGATCCAAAACTTCAAACTTAGGCGGAAAATGTATCTTTCCAGCTAAATTCGCATTCTGGGCCACTGTGCAGTGACGATAACAACAACAACGATAGGAGGAGCGAATCCGAGGGGGATGAAAACTTACTCATCAATACTCGAATACACGTTTTTTTAGTGGTCCGAAAGGCCCTTTGCTCTGTTTTACTTATACGTTGCGGAATTCAGAATTTTTACCATTTAGAAGATCCGGCAATTTTTATTGACCGCTTTGAACTCCCATTTGAGAATAGTCGACGAAAACTCTTCGTTCGGCTGCATTATTGGGAATTGCAGCAAAATATGCCATATATTTCAGCGCACAGTTGCGTGCGGTGGCTTATTTTGGCACCAATAAATTTGTGGGAGTTTTTTCATGAAGACTCAGTCATTTCTGCTGGAGTTTTTCAATTCCATCAATTCTTTGTAGGTTTGGGTCCATTTTTGCCCACTGTGAATTGTAGCATGGAAACTAAGTCCGACAACAATGGGTTCTTCTCTATGATTGACTCGATCAAGCTTTAATAAACACTGATTGTCCTCATCATGCTATTTTATGAAACACCAGAAACGTGTGGATCGATAGGCAACATTACCTATACGTATCCACAGAAATACATAGTAAAGAATTTCCTTCCAACAACCAGGTTGAACAATTTGTTCAAAAGAGCGAGCTATCAACCTGAGGACTCTCTAGGATTCAACCTGAGGATGCCTTAATGGACAAAGAGAAGAGTCCATCCTATATTCACAAACTGTTAGCAATGGAGAGTTTGCATTCTCAACTCTCTCCATTTAGAAAGATTTTACTGGATGCGCTGATGGTCCCTTCCGTTTCCTAGTATTGGCATTCATGGCTTGTATAATTATGTATATATTTATAGAAGAGAAAAGTACTACTTCACTAACACTAATAATAAAAATAAAAATATATTTTCTTCGCTTGGTCGTTTCCGAAATGATAGAAATGTTGTATATTGCTTCGTGAATATTCCTAGTATAGAATGAAACGGCCCTCATTTCTAAATTCGTAGATAAGCTTTTTTTCCAGATATTGCACAATTATTTTATTAAGATATTAAGTTCTATTACTGGGGATTTTTTTTAATTATCCTACAGGATTGGGCCGTAGGGTCTCAGATTGTTACGAAACTTTGTCCACGCGTAGGGCTCATGGATATATGACAAAAAAAATTATAAAAAAATCAGGGTTGCCAGTTTTCCTGAAAAACGCCAAACTAGAAGTATGTGTCCGCTTAACTCAGCCGATACATACACTGACTCGAATCATATTGTGTATTGTAGCTGTATAAAGTTTCATAAGCTGTAAGCAGAGATTCAACTAGTTATACACTTCCTAAGATATGTTTGATAAGACGGGAATGTCTGACAACTCTTTTTATAAAGTCAGAAACATTCGAGGGATATGGATTTAATGTCGGTCTATAAGCTCCAAATTGGGTCTATTCGTGGATGCAACTTCGTCCCATTCGATGGATTTATTACAAAATGCAGTATTTGTATGTTTTTTTCTTCCTGATTTTATGAATTAAGGCATCGTAGCTGTATTCGATTTACTTAATACTTTCACAAAACAAACTGAAGTAAAACTGCGTTGAAACACTTAAGTGATGTTTATATATGATTAATCTGCAATTCAATAATGAAAACATTATAGTTTTTGGCTCTATGATTTTCTTGTAAAATCATTGTTACTTTAGCTATGCGAACAGTTACTATATCGGTCATCCTAATAGCAACATGATTTTGTTGATAATATTAAATAAATGACACATTTGGTACATAGACCGAATGAAGGAGCTAGGCTAACATTACATCCCCTTACCCTAGAATGAAATTTTATCTAAAAAATAGAAAAATATTATTTATAAAAAATCCAACAAAATTCTCCACAGTGAAGGAAAATTGTTGAAAATCCGGAAAAACCATTCTGTGAGTTAGGAACAATATTTTCAAAATTGTTTGTTAATTCATAAGCTTACATTGGTAAAATTTTGGCGATGGGATTTTTGTTTTGATTTTGAGCAATGCTCGAAAAACAATGACTCGTCTTCATACAAAAATGGGGATTTTTTAAATTTATCTTACAGGTTTTGGGCCGAAGAGTCTCAGATTGTTACGAAACTTTGTCCACGCGTAGGGCTCATGGATATACGACAAAAAAAAATTAAAAAATTCAGGATTGCCAGTTTTCCTACAAAATTCCAATTTTACAAAATTGAAGGAAAATTGCTTGGAAAAGCCGGAAAATCATTTTCTGAGTCATGAATAGTTTGAAAGAATAATATTTTCTTGTTAATTAATTCATAAGCTTATAAGAAACAATTTTGTGATGACGTTTGTTTGGTAATGCTCGATTAATACTCATGGGCTCGTCACTTGTCTTCATACAAAAATAATAATACAAAATCCGAAAAATGTCGTCTTCCAATTTGATGTCAAGTACCTAACGTAAGTATGTGGTTTGTTAATTTTGTTCAAGGTAACTGCTAGGTAACTGCTAGAGAGCTTATTAAAGTACAGATACAAACCAAATTAAGAGGTCGGACTAGGAGGAGTATAACCGCTATGAAGGAAACACATTTGAATATAATATATAATTATATTTGGATTGGATATAGGATTCCATGCCAATATGGGGGCACATGCTGCCCGGAATCCATTGCCACCGCAACCCCCCTCCCCTCCAAAGTCACGAGTGTTCATGACAATGTAAGCCTTTGGCAATCAAGCACGTAGAAGCAATAGTACGCCATTGACATTGTTAAAGAACCAATTAATTAACCATCGGCTCCTAAAAGGATTTGCAGTTGAGCCTTAAAAACGAACTAATTACGGCCACCAACCGAATGGGAAACAAACTTCTGAGAAACGTACGAGCAAACAAGAAGGCGACAGTTTTAGGATTTTTTTCATTTTCTTTTGAAACGAGCGACGAGCCCATAGTTTTTCGAGCATTACTCAAAAATAAAACATAAAACCATCGACCATCAATTTTCCTTCACTGTTGAAACTGGCAACTCTGATTTTTTAAATTTTGTTTTTTGTTTATATATCCATGATAGGGTTCATAGTTTCGCAACAATCTGAAACCCTTCGGCCCAAACCTGTGCGATAATTAAAAAAATCCCCTACTTCTACTTTTGATACTTCTACTAATTCTGTTTCTGGTACTTCTACTACTTCTATTCTACTTCTATTCTCACCATGCAATTTCTACTACTGCTACTGTCAGTTCTACTACTTCAACTTTTAAATATGTTTGTTACAATCAAACCGAGAAAGTTCACAAAATTTAAATTGAGCAACCTGGCCACCCTGTTTTCTAATCATCCCGTGAATTCCATCGAACATTTCTACTCGGGTTTCCAAATTTTGCAGACTTAAAGAACGGGATCTCGTCCATCGGTGAGTCTCTTTCTCTCCCTCTCTCGCTTCGCTCGCTGCCGGTGATGGTCTTTAGATGGGGCAAAATATAAGGCGAAAAAAAAAATCAGCACAACACAGAAATGCACATCACATTGACGTAGGTAAAACGTTTCTCCCCTCAACAGCCCATCATCCATTTACAAACGAACGAACGGACGGCCGAACGGACGAACGAACACGGGCGGCGAAAGGTGATGTTGTTTGTGCAACGATTTCACCCACCGGGCAGCACCGACGGCAACTGCGACGACTCCTCATTTTCATTAGGCTGCCGGTTGCCCCATTCTCACCGTCGTCGTCTTCGTCCTCGTGGTGGGGGCGTCGTCGTTTTTGCAGCACCACATGCGAACTCGCCGTGTGTTCAAGTTCATGGTGGTCAACTGACGATGACGATGGCGACGCAGTTAAGTGATTGACGGGGCCAATCATTATGGAATTATGGGTGCGCTGAAGAAGCGGCGAACAGCCGAATGCCATTTCTCTAGGTCTAGGTGCGATTGAATGTTGTTACAATGTGCACTATCAGTTGAGGGGGGAAATGTTGCCATCTAAACCGTAGTTGTTTATGGTTCAAATGATCATCATGCAAGTTTGAGTTCAAATAGTATGAAGTCAATGATTGCTCGTCTTCCACCGCCTAGCGTTGCACATCAAAGGAGTACGAACGTTCATTCTAGTTCAACGCGGTGGACAAGTGGGTTAATTTGATGAAACAGTTGTTCCACTCGAAGGCACGGACCGAAAATGCAAATTGCATATGCAAATGGAACTGGATCGCTGAGTTGAAAATTGCACGACCGATCGCACATCGGCGATTCCGATCTGCGACGATATGTCTGGCCTATATTTTGTTCGAATGGTTCTGCTGCGATCTTCTGCCTGACTTTGGATATATTAGTTGAGATTGACTTCTGATAAAGTTTAAAAATGGAACTTATTTCCAGCTGTGAGGTTCTAATTAAAGCCTATTCAAATATCTGCATAAGGGGCCATCTCTTAGCTCAGTTGGTAAAGGCGCTGCTAGAAAGCAACACAATGGGAGAGAGTTGTGTTCGATTCCAAGTCTAATTTAGGAGGTTTTCGTGGGGAGGAATTGTCGGTTCCTTGGGCATAGGGTATGATTGAACTTGTCACGCAGTCATACTAATGCAAAAAAGGACCTGGAATCGGAAGTTCTAAATCAATAACTAAGGAAGTGCGTTTAGAACACTTGAAACCTTCCTTAGTTATTAGTCAATAGCTTCCGACTTCAACTTGCACAGTTGAAAACTAGACAATAAGCTAATTGTGATGAGCACTATGCTTGAAATTCCAGGAAGGAAAGACGTATCCGTGGAACGAATCAAGAAATGTTTTCGAGATGTTCTGTGATTTATTAGGTAACTTCTAAACGGTTAGTTTAGTTTAATTCATTTATTATTCTAAACATGCTTTTTTACTGTGGTGACGGTAACTTCTTCTCCTCACAAAAGTGGTACGACATTCATCACATTAGATAAAATTGGAAGGATTGTGCATAAGGCACGACCGCATGGTTGACGTTGGATAACATAACGGTTTTAGTTGTTTAGTTATTTTATTGTAAATATAACTCTTTTGTAGTAATTTCATTTATTTTAAAAGGCCGTTTGTTCGGTTTGCAAAGGTTTTCGTATTGAAAGATTTTCTTGATATGCCTAGTACATCGATTTCATTTATATCTGACTATTCAACAATTGCAGGCTTGTGCTACTAGCCATCATATATCTTCAAAACTAAATCCTTATGGAAAATTTGGTGGCCTATAAAATAGCCGTTGGTTTTACTGGTTAGTCCGCAACCGAATTTAAGCCTTCTCGGTCTTGTTTGGATGCAGATTGTTTCACTTTATTGGTTCACAAGGCCGATGCCTTCCGATGCCTGGCCATCGACTGTTAGGCCATAGGTTGCCCGCCACCTGTCAGTCTAACGCTGGTTTCTCGCCACTCCTGTCAGCTTGAAGACAACCGAGCGAATAAAGCATGTGGCAAAAGTGCACCCCGCTGCTGCAAATGAGCTCTCGATTGCTCGAACTTGAAATCTGTGATAGGGAAATACTGTTACTTAGGTGAATGTAGTGTGGAACGCAATCATAAAACATGACCGTTTATTTGTGTTCCTTTCAAAAGTTTACTATCGAGAACATTGTTAGTTAAATGTTTTAAGAGATGCGTAAAAAGATTTTCAATCGTTTAATGTAAAATCAACTAATTTTAACGAGTAATATATGAGTTATTAACGTGCAAAAGCTTCCAACTCTAATTCGTTTAAGCAATGCTAGATTGTTTTTCCTCAGCTGCAGCTTCAAGATTATATTTTGTTTGGTAGAAGTTCTGGGTACTTGACAGATTTCTATCCTAATCTAATCTAATCTAATCTAATCTCACACTAACGCAGCCAATTCTTGAAAGCATCCTGGAAAATGATGGTTTCTTGAATACATCATTTTTCTTGTCATCGGCCAGGCCAACTGCGTAGTATGTGCCGCAGAGAGGATTCCAAGAAATAGAGCGATTCCAGAAAGAACTAAAATCGCTCTACTACTCTGAATCAAGGGAAGGAAGGAAGCGTGGACCTCCCGTACCAAACGCTTCCATGTAGAGTTAAACAGTGTGATAATTTGTACTTTATCGTTGGGAGCATAGATGCTAGAAAGGTTATTTTATGCTCCTTTTGCCTGTGGGTGAAATTTTGGCATTTGAACCAAAAGCATGGCAGTAATTGCCAAGGTTATAGCGCCTTATCTCGCTCAGTACTTGACAGATTTCTATCCTAAGAAACAAAACTGACCTTCCTCATGGGAAACCATTCCAATACTATTTTTTTCATAATGGGGTGATGTCAAATCTAGCTAAAACACACCGTAGAACATTGAAGCAGTTTAAAAAAGGCAGTGGAGTATTTGGAGGCACACTTCAAAATAAATTTTCTGATCGAAAGTTTTGGCTGTAACCAGAAACTGACATTATTTGCCATAACTCGTAATCGCTACGTAATTCGAAAAATAGAATTTCAACTTTTTGTTTCAATTTTTCAGCTAGATCGAATTTCACATTGGCCGTGAAATATTCCAAGTCTGGCAATTGTTGTAAGTCATTTTTTTACGTATGTTCCATCAGCCAATACAGATCAATCATATTTTATTCGAATGTCCAAACATAGTGTTACGACCCTTGGGTCGACGCGCCTCACCTTACAACCTAGAGTGACCTTGTATTCAGCACTCGAGGAAGAGACGTCAAACAAGCGCAGCTGGCTCTCGGTATCGAACGTCACTCGGGCAACCCGGTGCTATTGATCAACAAAAGAGGAAGACTGAATAGCATGAACGTAAGCACACGAAGCTGTATTGTATTTGGTTTGATATTTTAATAATTCTTAAAACTAGTGATCCTACAACTAAGTGAAATAGCTAGACATATAGTTTACCTGTGAAATTATTTACACAAAAAGAAAAAGACTTAAGGTAACTGTGAATCTCTTACAATATAGTGAATTAAAATTCTAAAACTACAATTCTATAGGCTAACCTAAATTCTAGCTGGCTAAAATTACGCGTTTCAGACTGCTCTCGGACGATTACATTAGCCGGTATAGATTTTTTTATGAAAATTAGCTGCAGTAACGGTAATAGAAGCATGAAAAGATAAAAGATAATAATTAATCATAATGTTTACAGGAAAGTACAATTTAAGAAGAAAAGCAGGAGATATACAGGAAAAGAGAGGAAAGAAAGAGCAAAAATAATAAACGTAAGTTAAAAAAAATGCTACTTACCTTACAATACCAATGCACATACTATTATCTGCTCTTTGCAGGAAGTTTTTTAATTTATTCACTACAATAAATTGGAAACTTGGAACCAAAACTTGTTTTTCTCTTTCTGGCTAGTTGGTTAATCACCAACACACAGCTTGCTATAGTCCTAAAAGTCTACCGTTAATCAATCTTTGGACCTATTACATTAGGGTGCCAATGTAAATGAAGTTTTTGAATTTCGAATAGCTACATTGCATACAAGTTTTATTGCAAGTTTTATTTACCCTAAAAAATATGACTTTATGCTAAATTTTAACTTAATCGGGCATGGTTTTGGGATTTCTCGAATCGATCAAAGTTTTAACATTTTCACTCATAATTTTTTTTCCTAGGGGGACTAAAGAAAATCGAATATTTTTAGATGCCAAATAACTAAAAAATGAATGAAACATCAAGATCTGATGTTATTTTCATTTTTTGTTGTGGTTGGAAAAAACGTTTTTTTTCTCTAAGGAATTTTTGGGACCTAGTGTGTGATATTTAAACGGAGTAGCGCGTGTATGTCGTTAAGCAAATTTTTGGGGCCTAAAATAATTTTCAGATGATGAACTGACATTCCTCAAACGTTTCATTAGCCCAAAATTTCTCCTTATGACATATTTGGGCCCAATCGGACATGGTTTAGTGGTGCTTGTAATCGATAAACATTTTGAATGTTTTGGAAACTTGAAAACTTTTGAGTTTAGAATAATTAACGAAACAGTTGATGAAATTGCTAGGGAATATTCATTGTACTGTTTCAGTTCCTAATAAATGACCCTTAACAGCATCTTATAAGAACCACCGTTCAGTTCAAAATTTAAAAACTGTTCTCTAATGTTCACAAAAATTGGCACATGGGTTCACAAAACAAAGTTATTGTTTTAGAACTAATAGCAGATCTTCGTTGAACCAGTTATGACGAACATGTAAGAACCGCCATTCGAGTGTCTAGAAGCTAATTCGAATTAAAACAAAAACCCGCCTGAAACCCATTCCCGGTACAGCCATCATTTAGAAAAAGCCGACAAGATGCAAACATTCTAGTAAAAATCAGCAGTTTCTGAAGGTCGAACACATTTATTACTGTCATATAGCATCTATTTGAGTGAGATCGTTCCATTTAACAAATATGTAGATATGTATAGCCACCATCCCTTCAAGCGCTTGGCTTGGATACAGCTCCACTTAATACATCGCTGTATGAAGGGCCAAAAACGGAAGGGTGGAGCCATAAGCAGAAACACTCAACACGAAATCACGAAATCCACGGGAAATTAAGAATCTCCTTCCAACGATACGGAGCAGCAAATCGAATAACCCAATTAGCAATACTTATTAAGCTTTCTACTCACTGAAACGGTTGGAGTAGAATTTACAGCATCAAAATCGAATCGGAAGAAGGAGAAAATGATACTGTTCGTTCTCTCCTACACTGAAACTTTATTTTCGTGAATAAGCTTACACTCGTTTCGTAAACATGGATTTTGCACAAAGAACAAATGTCTCGTACATTGTATGAAACATTCATATGGCTTTTTATCTGGTGAAATACTATCATTACACCTTTTTGTATAATGCACAAAATGGATTTTGTGAAGACCAGCCAATCGCTGCTTCTCTTTTATCATAGTCATGCATGTAGATGTTGCTGCTGTGATGAGCGGGAATCATTTATTCATCCCAAAGTAAAAATTTAGGCAAGATTTGTAACTTCATACGGATTAATCAGGTATTTTCTCACGATTTATCGTGGCATAGGGAGATCAACCACGGATTTAATAACAGCTCTTTTCAAAAATACCCCTATAAAAATATTCAAATGCCCTCCGCTCGTTTTCAACTTGTATCTTTCAATTTTCGAAGCCTGCCGTTACGCTATACGGAACTATCAACACTTTCTCTTCATTTCTATCCGTTCTAGCTATAAATTACTGTCCACACCTCGAGCCTCGCATGTAGATAGGAATTATCTGCTTCTGACAAATTTCATTATTAATTCAAATGTTTTTGTTTTCTCTCTGTTTTTACAGGTAAGCCCAACTTGAAGCAACGGAAATGTCAATTCTGTAAGTTAATAAACTGAATATTATTCGTTCAACTGTTGATAAATTTATGCTATGGGCTGTTAACGATTCATTCTTAAAACTTATATGAAAATCTAAATGGGCTGGTTTTCAGATCCTAATATTTGTTTTATTGGTTCAAGATTAGCAGTAAAAGTAGTTGGATTTAAATGGAAAATATTATCTTTCCTGTCATTTCTAGCTAATACTCTTGTTCCTCAAATAAGTGAACCATCATCATACCTTGTGAGTGGACTCAATAACATCCTTACGGTTGGATTAAATCGGCACTAATATTTATTGATAAATTTGTGCACATCGTAAACACCAACTTAATGAAGAATAATCAGTAAACAAAGGTAAACAAGAAATCAGAGTATGGTTCACTGCAACGAATTTTGCTGCCTACCGAACCCTCTTATCCAATACCCCTGTTGTTTCTTGTCGAAGTGAATGGATTCCTTAGTTTCCAACAAAGCGCGTAACATGTCAACACATTCCTACATTTTTACTTATTTGACCTGCATTCGGACGAGGCCGGCGCCGGTATTACCTTGATTGAGGATCACCAGTTCTTACACATTGTTAGTTGCAAATACAGGATTCGGAAATTGAAGTGCTACATTGAAACAAACCAATAAATTAATCAAAACAAAAACATTTTATTTCCTAATCACTCAACTTCTTTGAAACTAAATCACTTTTTGTAAATTCACTGGTCAAGTTTAACTTGTTCACCCTTGAGTTCAACGATTTGCCACAAACGATCGAGGAACACATCGTACGAGGCCGGCAGGTGCTCTTGTGGTATTTTATTCCAGGCTGCCGCCAGATGTCGCTTCAATACTTCCACAGAGCAGTCTTCAGCCTCCAACATACTTCAGAGAGTGACGTCCATATGATTAGCCGGCCACTTCGAGATCGAAATGAACCCAAGAAATCCCCTGTGGTTACACCCATGACACCTGCCATGGTGAATATCGTCAAGAAGCGCCTTAACTGTGATCCGTTGGATACCTAGAGAAAAAACTTCAGACCAAGCCCTACAATATCCAGAAGGTTCAAGGCCTTTCGGTGAGGCAGAAACAAGTACGGGTAAGAAAAGCGAAGTCGCAGCCGAAGAGAGCCTTGGAAGGAAGGTTGGAGAGTATCGTGTTTACCGATGAGAAACTCTTCACCGTACAGTAGTATTTAATAAGAAGAACGACAGAGTTTGGTTGTCAGAAAGATCAAGAACCCATGTGCTGACGGCCACCAGTTGACAAAAACTAGCATCCGTGATGGTTTGGGCCGGAATCATTCGTGATGGCCAGACTCCGCTGGTTTTCGTTCCTAGAGTGAAGATCAACAAAAATACCGTCGTAGTAATAGTCGTAGTTAATCAGAACGTTGTCAAACCGTGGGCTCGATGTAATTTTGGTTCGAGAGATTAGGTTTCGAAACAGGACAAAGCATAGGAAGCCCAACTCTGATTCCGGATTGCGGAACATTTTTCAGGGTTCATTTCGTCCTCGATGTGGCCGGCGAACTTAACTTTCTGGAGTAAGTTGGAGACCGAAGTCTCCTAGAGGATTTGAGCAGTTTAGTGGAATACCTGTAACTAGAAACGAGAAGAAAAATTAGTATTTTCCATTTAATTCCAACTGCCTTTGCTTATCTTGACAGATACGCGTATTTCGTCTACAATGTGCAGACTTCTTCAATGTCTCGTACTAATAACTCGACAGTCGAGTTATTAGTACGAGACACTGAAGAAGTCTGCACATTGTAGACGAAATACGCGTATCTGTCGAAGATAAGCAAAGGTAGTTGGAATTAAAGGCCGAAGTCTGCTCTTAAAGTATATGAAGGTGTAGAAGTCCTGAAGCGGCATCTGGCGTTATCAAATTATCTGTTTGTTTCCACGTAGCCTTTCAATTGCTGAACCCTGTAGTGGTCAAGATGGCGACAAACCGGTATTGTAAGGCAAATCCTGACTTGTCAATACGGGAACATGCAAAAAAAGGACTTACCAAAATCCACTGTGCATGGTGTGCACACATCATTTTCAGAATGTTTGACGGTCAAGAGGAAACCGAGAAGTGATGAAATCATTGGACGTGCTGCTTTGCTCGATGTTTGTACTGCGAATATATCTCGAGTACTTTTTCAACCAGACGTATCTGATTTTTTAAACAAAGAGGGAGAGTAAAATTCAAACGTAAATCTCTTAAAAGTCTCAGCACCCCCACGGAAACTAGCATAATCATCATGTAAGGGAAACGTTATTCCTTGTGTTGCATGGAAGTGCTTAGGGTTTCAAGAATTTAACGTTTTAATCTTACTTTCCCTCTTTGTTAACAAAATCAGATTCGTCTGTTTGAAAAAGAATTCGAGATTTGACGGAGTTTTAATGCGTTGTTATGGACGATGAAACTTATATTCTGGAGTATCTCAAGCAGCGTCCAGAACTGGTTTTCTGTTCATCTACAGCCATAAATGCTACAGCTGATCATTTTAGGGTGAAAACGGCATCAAAATTTCCCAAAAAATCAATTGTTTTGCAAGCTTTCGTCACTACTGGCACAATCAACTAGAAGATTTACCGAAAAGAGTGCCTGCAGAAGCGATTACTACCCTTCCTAAAAACATTAAAGAAAATCTTTTGTCCTGGCCCGATTTGGCATCATGCCATTATGCTGAAACTGCGATGGAGTGGTACGAAGCAAATCATGTGAATATTGTACCAAAAACCGAAAATCCGCAAAAATGTCCAGAGCTACGTCCAATCGAGAGATATTGGGCTCTGATGAAGCGTAAATTTTCTGGAAAGAAGCAAGGAATCAAAGATATAAAACACTTAACGCATTTGGACAAAGACGATCACCACGATATCTGATATCTGAACAGTCTGTACTAACCCTAATGGAAGGAGTTAAGCGCATATTTCGAAAATTTTATGCAAATACCAAATTAGGCGAAGGTGTTCTAATTTGGGTGTATGGATCTAGGATTCGGCCGATGCTTTAAATTCGAAGTAAATATTATTTCGCTATTTTTACCCTGAAAATCAAACATATTCAGTAGTATTACCTCTGTGACATATCAATATGAAGAACAATTAAAGACAGGCAATTTTTAACGGTAGGCCGGTTTCTATATCCATTCATCCCACATTTGAGCACGTTTCCTCTACTATGTTTGAACTTCGTGAATTGTTTAATCATTCACACTTAGAAATTATGAATTTTACACGAGACGTAATTCATGTTTGTAAAAAGTCCGGGAATGTAAACAAAGATTTCGTGTAAAATTATGTCTCTTGAAACCGACACATACGCAATTCTATGAAAAATGGGTTTGATTGGATTTATTTTCTCATCACTTTCAACTCATTCTTGTATGCAAAAGGACGCTTGCATGTGTCGGTCTCAGGGGACAAAAATTTACATGACATTTTGGTAGTGTGTATCCCATGAATCTGAAATAAACAACTACTGTTGAAATATAATGCGGAATTTGTATTTTAGGTGTGCGCATTATTGTGGATACAGACCTTAATACACATGGTTGTACTCAGCTTTTGAGTATCTTATTTTACAAATTTAGAACATCTAGTGAGATTCGATCATTCAAAATATTTAAAACACACTACCAAAATGACATGTAAATTTAGATGCCGTGAGACCGACACATGCAAGCATCTCCGACGACATGCGAATACGTTCAAAGAGACGAAAGAATCAATTCAATCCAACTTACGTATCACCCAGCTGCGTATATTTTAGGTCTGGAAGACAATTTTACAGGAAATCTTTGTTCCTCTCGAATTCTGTCAACGACATCTTACGTCTCAGGTAAGAGTGTGAATATAGCACAGAACGATTAGAGCATGAGACAAAATTTTATTCTATTTTTCATGACTTACTTTTACGTAAACCCGAGCAGGAGACAACAACATATGAATACCTAATTTTGATAACTGGCCTTGGTATTAAAGAGCTCAGATTAAGCCCGGGTAGAAGAGAACTTCACATGGATGACAAATTTTACCAGTTATACAAAATAACTAAATGGAAAAATTTAACATTAGTTTGTTTGAGATAAGAGTTAAAACAACAAAAATAATAACTGAAATAGTTCAAGGGAATTTCTAAGAAAGAACAAATTTTGCCATTAAAAGAACAATCTTAATTCAATTGTTAACGCTAAATAGCAAAATAATGGTAATTCTAGTTTTCAAATAAGAATAACCGGTGAGTGGTAAATTCTCTTCCTCATTTTTTTCAGTTGTAATCAAATAACTATTCAAATTCAAATGTAACTATTTCATGTTTACATTTACTTCAAACCTCACATTTTCTGTACAGGAAATTAACTAAAAACATCATATAATAAATAAAATCGACAGCCGTTCGTCGGCGGTTATTAATCAATAAAAATGTTCACTGCAGCTTCGGTATTGCCCCACGGATTGCCGGATTGTTGGCTATTACAATGGCAATATGACGTTGTATTTGATGTTTATGCTTCTAGAAACTTGAAAGATGAATGACTTATATAAAGCTAAGTGTTCTCGATAGCAATATGAGAGTCCAAAACAGATTGTGCGATACGCAAGAAGCCCGCGGCTACTATTTAAAACAAACTTCCTTAACTTCAAAAATATCTATTAATCCAATATATATTATCTCATCTTGCCAGTCGGGAAAATTATGTAAAAATGCGGGAATTTTTAAATTAAGATTGTGTGGCTACCCTGTATATGGTTTTAGTGACACCTATTGTGAGACACCCTGTAGTAAGATTCGATTGTTCAAAACAAAACACACTACCAAATAGACATGCATATTTAGGTGCCTTGATACCGACACATGCAAGCATCCCCGACGACACTCGAATAAGTTCAAACTTACGTGTCATCGAGTTACACAAATTTTAGGTCCGGAAGACATAGTTTTACAGGAAATCTTTATTTACGTTCCTTGATTTCTGTCAACGACAAATAACGTCTCATTTAAAAGTGATAATCATGAATATGACTTATCATGAATATAGCATAGCACGCATTTAATATTATATTAATGATTAGAGCATTCAGAAATGTTTTGTTCTATGTTTCATGATTTACTTTTATGTCAAGGCATACATATTACCGATTAGAGTTTTAACTGTCGTTTAATTTTAAAAACAGACGTTAATTTGATGTTTAACGGACCGCTCCTTTCATGTGCATCCAGTAGACTTTTAAAGTAGCGATAGTGTAAGTGTCTAAATTACTACCTAAGTGTATTAGTGAGCTGCCCTTCATAAAAGGCCTAAAGGCTAAATTTATAAACTGACCAAGAAACCAAAGCCAAAACTGAGCCGAGAAGAAAAGTAACTATCGGTCACTTGTTGATCAACAAAATAATTGCAGAAAGTGCTGTACCACCGATTCCGACATTCCATCGAAATAGTTTACATTACTGACCTAAATAAACCAACTGATCCCTCTACAGCTACCCTGGAACTTACGCAACTTTACCTACTCGCATTAATTTTCTCCAGTTATTCCAAACAACATCTCAACGCAAACTTCCTGCTCATCTCACAACCTCCCCACGTGGTCGTGGCCCTTCGCTTCCTCCAGAAAATCTTTCACTCGGGTGGTGTAATTAAAACGTCTTAATTTTTCCTAATTATGCTCCACGGCACTGGTCGGTGTGTCTATCGAAATCATTCTCACTTTCCGTGGCCTGTGCGTGAGTTCCCTTTTGCCCTACCTGGCCGGTGCGAAGTGCCCTTTCCTGGTGCGTCTTTATTTACCTGTTGCTGGCCTAGATTTACAGCCGGCAATCAAATGGGCGGTGTGCCCTTAATGTAGACCACTGTGTGCCGGTGTTCGAAGGGTCGGAAGAGTTGCGTTTCGGATTTTCGGTTCATGTTCATTACTGCAAGTAGGAGAGTTAGGTAGTAGAAGATGGTGGGGATGGTTAAGTGACGCGAAAAATAGAAAGTGTACAACGGTCGAAGCGCCGGTGACCCTACGGAAGGTTCTCATGGGACAGCCTCGGGGCGTGTAGATTTGAGATAATGACTCGAAATTACCTCTTCTATGGAGATGGGGAAAATGTCTGACCATTTGTTTGCATTTTTTGATCTGATGATGTTTTCCTGGTACTAGTTGAAGCTATTGTTTCGTTACTGGTAGCGAACAATTTTCAACACAAAAAACCATCTGCCAAGGGCCAATCGACGACCCAACACAGTTAATTAGATTAAATCGTTCTAATCGATTGAACCCGGACAACAAATACACAATCAAACGTCTCCACCCATTCCCCTTTCCCATCCTCTTTCATCGCAAATCAAATCGGACGAACGATCGACCGGCAGCAACACAATGCAAAAACCGTGGCTACGGAAAGGAAATTAAATTAATCGAATTTTCATCGACTGCCGATCGATTGCCGCTGCACCCAGGTTCGGGTTTTCCGATGCAAGCGCACAAATCGGGCCACAATGACATTCGCCGTGCACCGGGTCATGGTCAACCGAACCAACTTGGCTTCGACGGACGACCAACGACACGAGAAAACCGATCAACCACAGCACAGACCGAGATGGCGGGAAGGAGCGAGGGAAGTTGATTAACCTCTTCGGAAAGCTCGCCAATTTGTATGGTTCACAGCACGCGGTAATTCAATCAACATGATGTGAGTTTGGATGGGGCTTTCAGAATAGATTACCCATCGGATACCAGTCTGTGGTGTGCGGCTTCATGCACCGTGGCGTTAGAACGAATCTAATCAGCTTCCGAATATTGTTGAACTAAATTATACCAGTTCTCAAGTTTGAACTGGATTCTGCCGGGTTTTTAGTTTTTCTATGTCTTCATCATGCAAACAACATCACGAGAGATGGTAACATAGTAGACTGTATTACTGAAAAATGTGACGTGCATTTGTTCCGCTGTGATTTCACGATGAAATTTTTTTTAAGTTTGTAAGCAAATTTCAACGATTTTCGCCATAAATGAAGAGTGGTAATTTAAACTCGAGCAATTTATATCAAGCAAATGTACGGAAGATGGAGTTTCGTGTATTGTCCGAGGGCCTTACTCTGATTTGTCTAATACATGGTCTTGAAGCGAGCATCTTAACTACATTATCGATTTGGATGCTCGAATTAACCGACAGATCGGGATGTTCCTAAAATCCAGGTGAGTTCTGTCCTTTTTATTTATTTTAATTTTTTTTTACGAGTAGAGTTTTTGTTTTTTTTTATCGGCTATGAGTTCCATCTCAAGATCAATCTCTGCTTCACCTTCTGTAGCATCATACTGTTGGTCTAGTGCTAGGTGTGATGTTCCAGGGAGCTGGTTTCGTTTGCTGAGGGACCCTGAAGTTTGTGCAATTTATCAGTTTTGTTCTCAATAGAAAGTCCAGTTACTGTCACTCAGATACTTATTCAACTTCGCTTACAGGGATACACTGGGATACGCATTACATTTCTCTAGTAGTTCAATAGTAATTGTCCGTGTTATCAATATTTCACAATTATAGCTAATCCACATTGGACCCATCAATACCAGATCAGTTGTTCTAACTCACGGTATTTTTTGTGATGTAGATTCGTTCGCGGAAAAAAATAAGCTTATTAACCCGAACATAATTAGTCCAGCAGTTTTCAAATTTATTTGGTAAATTTTAATCGTTGATATAATATACACTCTTGATACTTAGCCAGTCCATCGCACATGTCCTTCATTTTTTAGGCACGAATCACATGACAGAGTTGGTTATCTGCGAGAGACATTCCGATGAGTGCCCGTGTCTGCGCATCCAGGTAAAATCTTTTTTTTTTCGACTTCAGCGACTCCGCAATTTCATGCAGCCCTTTGTGGATTAGCATCAACTCTATCCGAAACTTCCATACGGGGTAGTTAGCATCTACCCCCCCTCACCTTCTGTGCAAATGTTTTCAGATCGCTCCACAATAAACCAATAAGCATATGCAGTAAATCAACCCTAAATCTGCATTTCAGATGTTACCAGCATTATATCAGCATCTTGACTTTGTTTTAAAGCTTGAATCTGTTGTAAGGTTGCATTTCAAAGGCTAATTAGATGCTTGTAGCATGTAATAAGCATTTCGAATGCAAAATAGTATTAATGAAGCAATATTATAGCATTGCAGTAAAGCAGCTGTATATTTTGCCAAAAGCGGCACTAATGTAGCATTTAAGGTGACTTAGTTGCTTGATAGGCTGCCGCAAAGACGCTTTGGAACTGCTTATCGGTTACCTGGGTCATCTTGAAAATAAATCCTGAAATCAATCTTCTGGGCCCATAACCTGATGGTTATACGCAAACATCAGCAAAAACAACTCTTCAGGCTAAGGGTTTATCTAGGAATATAGCAAAATCATATTTCATAAAACTCTGCCGTGTTGCTATGATCTATGAACAGTTTTGAGTGACACAGATTTTCTGGGTTATACAAAGCATCCTGGAGTTATGGTCTTTAAATCCATACACGTAATTGGAGATAGTTTGGTAGCTTAAAGAATCGGTTGATATTCCTTATTGTTCAGAGATTCAACGCTAGCACGTCTCTAGTATTAGAATCGAAAATCATTGACATTGGTTTGCTGACACTTCTTTAGAGGACTGCTAGTGGAAGTTTGATCAAAGTATCGTAATCGAGGATCAAATTGAACGATGGGAGCGCAATTGAACAATCCAACCAGTGATATTACAGATAAATTGTTGAGGTTTGTTTTCTATCTAACATAGCTAACATTGGAGGCAATAACTGAATAATGACCATAAATAATGATTAACAAAAAACTTCACGCACAAAATTGCATAAAAATGTCGCAATTACACGATTTTGTAAAGTAATGTTTTGCACTCCATTTTTGTGCATATATAGAAACACAATTTCCGTACAGCTCAAAACAAAACTGCTAGAAATAACTTACCTTGGAACAATGTATAATTGCTTAACTTCTCAAATGAACAGTAAAATATAGATAACAAATACCAAACATTGTTGAAAATTGCAATTTTTAATTAATCCTCATAAAACGTAATTTTATCACCATTAAAACCAAGGCAACTTAAAGTCAAGGCGGGACAACATCACTTTTTTTGTTTATTTTTTACATTGCATTATCTCTTCTACTGACATGCCAGACATGTTGTGGACTTGAAACTGGAACACTGAAACATGAAATTGTTGAATTGATTTTCTTTGTTAACTAGATTTTCTACCCTGAATAAATGGAAGGATAGTTGAACATTTGTTTTCTCTTAATTATTTGAAAGAAGGAAAGAGGCAGGAAGTTGGATTCAATAGATTATAAGGGGTCATCCATTAAGTACATCACGATAACATTGGAAATTTTCTACCCCCTCCCCTTTCGTAACGTTTTTTGTATGGAATCTTCAAAAATTTTGTATGAGTCGTCACGCTTTCGGAAACCCCGTTCCCCCTAAGTGCGTGACATATTTTATGGATGACCCCTAATCAAGGCTTCCATAAAGTGTGACGCGTCATACAAAATTTTTGGAGCATGCACCATTTTTTGCGTGACGTATTTAGTGGATTGCCCTTTAGGGCTTGTCCATCAATAACGTCATGCTAAAAATTAATATTTAGAACCTCTCCTCTAACAAAATCGTCCTTTTTATTTAATATTTCTAAAAACATCATATGAGCCGTAACATTTTCAGAACATTTTTCGAATTCTAACATCCAAACTTGGGAACAAGACGGATCACCAAGCAGACACCACACTACACACTTATCGATATCGATAGATCGATGATGAAGGCTCAAAACAAAATTCGCACCCACGCGAGTCCCGAAACCTATCGTCAGTACGTGATGTGTTGTATCCTTAGGCCTACACCAAAATCTTGTGATTCTGTAATTTCGATTGCTGGAAAGTTAACACCTTTGGGTTGCACTGACGGCTTGCTTCATAAGGACGATATGTATTCAAAAATATTCAATGAACTTTTTGAAAGTCATTATTTGATAATTTTGTGATGTATTAGGTCACCCAAACTTTTTTTGAGTTCAGAACTTAAGATCTGCAGTACAAAGGCTATACAAAGTTCCGCTATGTATTTAACCATATTCAGTGAATATTTTCGAACGTAAAATAGCAATACTATGAAATTAACTGAGATGATGTAGGTCATCCAAACTGTCCTTGAGTTCAGAGCATTAGATTTACAGTTGCAACAGTAGGTTTTTGGAGTTTGCAAAGGACAATTCATATCTAACAATATTCATTGAATAGTTGAATAGACATAATGTGATGATCGTGGGATGTTCTAGGTCACCGTAACTGCCGTTAAATCAAAATCTAAGATCTTCAGCTGTAAAAGCAGTTTTTTCGGGCTACATAAGGTGTAGATATGTATTCAAACATATGCAATGAATCTTCTGGAATGATAACAGTCATTTTCTTATAAATTTGTGATTCTCTACCCAAACTGTCCTGGAGCCTAGAACTTTTAATCTACGGTAATAAAAGTAGCTTTTTGGGCAATACAAAGTTACGTCACGTATTCAAACATATTCAGTGAATATTTTCAAACGTAAAAAATTATAAGAATATAATCTCGGGATGATTAAGGTCATCCAAATTGTCTTGGCGTTCAGAACTTAAGCTTTACAGTTGTAACATTAATTTTTAGGCAATACAAAGCTTCAATAAATATTCAAACATATTCAATTAATATTCAAAACGGCCAACACATTAGAAAGTAACATGACATGTTTTAGGTCATCCAAACTATCCCTGAGATCAGAACATAAGACCTACAGTTGTAACAAAAGTTTTCTGGGCTATACAAAGCTACGATATGTAATGAAACATATTCATTGAATCTCTTGGATGTGGAACAGGCATTATTAGATAATCTTCGGATGTTCTAAGTTATCCAAACTATCATGAAGTTCAAAACTTAAAATCTACAGCTGTAATTGGAGCTTTCTGGACTAAACAAAGTAGTAGTGAGGAAGGTCAACAGATAAAATAAGATATCTTGGGATGTTATAAGTCACCAAAGCTGCTCTTGAGTTTAGAAGTTAGAATCTACAGTCGTTACTGTAGCTTCATAACCTATGTAAGGTGACGATTAGCACCAAACATATTTAGTGAATCTTGTGTAAAGTCACCATTTTACAATTATCAGTTTATCATGGGATGTTCAAGTTCATAAAAACTGACCTGTTGTTCAGAACTTAAGGTATACAGTATTTAGCGTAGCCTTTTGGGCTATACAAAGCTACGATAAATATTCAAACATATTTAATGAATGTTCTACAACGTCCACAGGCGTCATAGGATAATCTTGTTAGTTTCTGGTCACCAAACTGTCCTTCAAAACTTAACCTTCCCAAGATATTGGGGTAAATTCCGACCCATGGCGCAACTTCAATGTACGCTATCTATATTTTTATTTTTGAACAAATCGGGTTGAAATTTTCTGTTTTTCAATATGTTAATATGTTAATATTTTTAGCATAAGCATATATTTTTTAAAATCAGTTTAAGGTGGTTGTACAAAAAAGTGACACATAATTAGGACACACGGAAAAAATCCATGCCCGGATCCGTGAAATGCAGTCATGAATTCGAGAACAAACACAAATACACCTTGAACTGAATCACGTAATCTGGAACTATTTCACGTTTTTGGGTAAAAATCATGAAATCAGGTCCGTTTTCATTTTCGTGAACGCTTTTGTTTCTGTGCATAAGGGTCAATATTGACCCGGATTTTAAGCCTTCGTAGAATTTCGAAATTTTAACTTAGAGTCTATGTGTATGCCCCACTTGAAAGGTTCAAGTCTCAAAAATGCATTGAAATATTTAAAAAACTGGCTTTGGTAACGTTGTCCCCCGGGAATCTGTTACACAGGGCAGGAAGTTGTAGTGTGGCCGTGTTAACAGAAATGCATGTAAAGCATTCCAGATTCATTGTAGAGAATTGACGTTTCAAGCAAAAATTCTAAGTGTGTAACGAATCGTCTTTTGATATTATCACATTAGTTCTAAATCATGCTGCAGAGATGGCGCTGCAGTCTATCTTCGCTAAATGAGGCTCTAGAGAGTTGCCGTCCTCAGCAAATTTGTTTTAAAATGTTAAAGACATTTTAAATAATCACATTAGTTCCAGGTCATTCCGCTGAGATGGCGCTTCAGCTTACCTTTCTCAAATGATGCTCTAGAGAGTTGCCGTCTTCGGAAAAGTTTATCAGTATATCATTTGTCATCTTTTGAGATTACCAGATCTTTGCGAAGATAGACTATGGTGCCATCTCTGCGGCAAAATCTGGAACTAATATGATAATGACAAAAGACGACAAATGATATACTGAGAAACTTTGCTCAAGACATCAACTCTCTCTACTTCTATTAGTCTGGAATGTTTTGCATGCAATTCTGTTCACGCATCGAAATCAAAACCTACCTCCCTTTGTAGCAGATTCCCAGTGGTCAATGGTACTGGAACCAGGGTTTTCACCACCAATGCTCTTTTGAGACCATAACCTTTCAAAAGGGGGGTAAAAATTGTGTCTAAAGGGTGTCCACGATGAAATTGCCACACACAAAATTGATTCACAAAATTCGAGTTTTCATCCGATTGCCATCAAATTTTCAGGGATTGAGAAATAACTATTAAACTTCATTTTACCATTTTACTCGTATTTTATTTACAGTCCATACGCAAATGCTTTGGCCTTAACCCCGGCCATAAGATTCTGCACAACCTGTGAATCAACCGTTTTTTGCATGTAAACCCATACTTTCTTCAGTTCCTCGACTGTTTTCACTACCTTAGGTCGTTTAAGAAGGTGCTGCTTCATAATCGCCCAGTACTTCTCGGTGGGGCGGAGCTCCGGAGTGTTGGGAGGGTTGAACATTTTCGGCACGAAATTGACCTTATTGTCCGCATACCACTTCAGCACGTCCTTGGAGTAGTGGCATGAGGCCAAATCCGGCCAGAAGATTGTTGGGACGTTGTGGTCCTTCAGGAGAGGAACCAGCCGCTTCTGGAGGCACTCTTTTATGTACACCTGTCCGTTCATCGTGTCCTGGGTCACGAAAGGTGCACTCCGCTTCCCGCACGTGCAGATGGCTTGCCAAACAGGAATTTCTTCGCAAATTTGGACATCTTCTGAGTGCGGACATGCTCCGGAACGCTGAACTTATCCTTGGCCGTGAAAAACAGGTTGCCGGGGATCTGTTTGAAGTCGGCCTTCACATATGTTTCGTCGTCCATGATGCAGCATTCAACTTTCGTCAGCATTTTGAGGTACAACTTCCTGGCACGGGTTTTGGCGGACTTGTTCTGCTTCTCGTCGCGATTAGGGGTCTTTTGTACCTTGAAAGTTCGAAGCCCAGCCTTAGTTTTGGCCTTCTGGACAAAACTTCGACTTAGGTGCAGCTTCTTAGCCACATCCCGAACGGAGGCGTTCGGATTTCTGTTGAAGGCCCCAACTACGCGGTTGTGATGTTTGGTGTTGTACGGAATACTTTTTCCTTCACTTCTGGGCTTCCGATCGGTGGTCAACCGTTCCTCGAACCGCTTAATCACTCGCGACACCGTGGAATTCGCGATTCCCAACGTTTTAGCGATGGAACGATGCGAGAGATCCTTGTTCTCGTGATGAATGCGCAAGATTTTATCACGCACGAGCTGTTCTTTCGACTCCATTTCCGCGAGTTTTGATCACAGTGGACTATGCACTATGAACTAAATCCACCCAAATTTTCATTAAATTCTACCCAACGGTTAAAAAGTTAGAGCAATTTCATAGTGTGGCAATTTCATCGTAGACACCCTTTAGGTTGAAATTCTCGAAATTCTAGGTTGAAATAATTCTAGAAAGAGTTGAAATCCGGGTCAATAATGACCGTTATGTCTTATGTGTCATTTTTTTTCAATACCCGAGGAAGGTTATGGTCAACAATTGTAGCAGTAGCTTTATGGGCTATACAAAGTCAAAATATATGGAGATGTTGGCAAATGTCCATGACATTGATTGTATATATTTGAATACGTATCATAACTTTTCATAGCGGATGCAGCTACTGTTACAACTGTTGATCTTAAGTTCTGAACTCCAGGATATTCTGGAGGACCTAGCACATCTAAAAACAATATTTCCTTCATTTTCCAATCATTTCTTTGTTATTGAGCACCAAATCAATATGAATACCCCAAATTGCTTGTATACTAACGCTTGGAAAAAATAGGCCTGGAAGGGTTAATGAAGAGATTTCCTGGATGACCAGTACTCGCAATATCTGTTTCAATTTTGATCTTGAAACCTCTATGAAGTTGTACAACATTCATAAATTACCAAAAGATTCATTGTTACGTATAAAGATCTGAAGATCTCCAACGAGTTCTTGAATAAGCTGTAGCACCTGTGCTAGCATATTTACAAATATTTGATACATATTTTCATATTTGTGAAAACCCTTGTCGATTTTACGTGGAATCAATCAATTCTGTTCACCTAACTTAATTTGCGTAGTACGTAATTATTGCAAAACGATTTTTTTTCTCTACGCACTATTTTAAAATACGTATTCTCGGTTTGGTTCGGTTTGGTTAAATGGAGATTTTAGTGTACATGTTCCCTAGAAGTAAACTTGTTGCAAATCAGTTGAAGTTACTTGATTGTTACTCGATTAAGTCGCAATCAAGTTACTGCAACCAATTATTACAATTTTGCGTTGCTCGGATTAACTTGTACAGCCTAATGATAGGTTATTGACTTACAATGCAGTAAAGCGCTGTTTTCAATTTTTCTCCACATATCAGGCGTTTCCTTTGAGCCTTTGGGCGACCGGACGGAGCTCAGGACGGTTCGTCGGATTGATTTCTTTGAACAATCTACGATTGATTTAAAACTGCAAACTCACCACCAGAATTTCTCTTAATCGCTCAGAAAACCTGCAGAAATCAAATGTGCCCTTTTTTGTATTCCAGCCTTACCAGAGGTGAACATTTTCCAAAATGTTTAGATGCAATCATTAGTTTGCTTAAAAATGACAGCTATGCAAGCATTTCAAAAAGCAAAGATGAAAGAAAAGAAGATTTATTCTACTGACATTTTTTCCTGCAAGTTCATTTTTCACCATCAGCAACTGCCTTAGGTTCAAACTTTCCTCATATTTCAATTTCTCTGGATCCGAGACGAACATGACCAAACCGATAAACATGGCTTTTATTCACACTTCCAAAATCCACCCATCGACGCAGAATAAACACTGGAAACGCCCGGCGAAGAGTGCAAGGAACGGACCTAAACGAAAAACAAACCGAAACCGATCTCTAAATTTATCTTTATTTGATCTTAATTTAAGAAGACCGTCCCCTCTTGCGCTCCATTTTTCGTTGTTTGTTTTCGAATTCGATTCTGCCCCGTTTCGGGGGGAAACGTTTTGGGTGACCGTTTTCGTCTCCGTCCTCGCCTCTATTTTCATCGCGAGACGTGGAGAATATTTTAAAAATCTCACTTTACTGTGATCTCCGTTTTTTCCGTTGCGCCTTCTCCTACCCCGCCTTCACCACCGGGCACCGTAGACAATGTCGCAGTCGTTGTTTTCTTCTTGTATTCTCAGCGTCGAGTGATTTGCTGCCTGACTCTAACAATTGCAGTGAACCCTTGAGTAGAGCGATGGGTGGTGTCGTTTACTCACTGTTGAATGTTGTAAAGACCATTTTCTTTCAGCGAGTTTTAGAAAATTATGCCCAGAAATTGCTGTATTTTAAAGAACGAATTAATGTGGCTGCTTTTATGAAAACATTTGTCCAATTTCGGAGTTCGAATGGCAGAAAAAACTTGTCAAAACCCCAGTTGAACCATGTCGAAAATACGGTGTTATTTGTAATGTTGTTCGAACAGCGAATGTCACACATTAAATGGAAAAAGTACAAAGATATAACGTTCTGGCTGCTTCCCGAATTCCTCCGGAATACTTCCAGAGTTCCTGGGTACTTCCATATTAGTAGTTATGGGGTGCTTTCAAAGTAGTTCTAGGATGGCTTGTTTTGTGATACTTCCAGTGTAGGTCTATGAAGCTTCCTGACTAGTTCCAGGATGCTTGCTTATTTATTCTTGGATACTTTGAGAGCAGTTCTTTGATTATTCTTCGGGTTATTTTCTGAACTACTCCAGAATTTTTCCGGAGTAGTTCTGAAGTGTTTCAAGATTAGTTCAGGGATACTCTTAGGACTACTATGGGAGGCTTTCATTGCTCTGATACTTGGATACTTTCAGAGTAATTCTGTAATGATTCAGGAACTGTTCCAAATTGCTTGCAGAATTGCTCTAAAATGGGGATATACGGGTGGGATATTTGTTTCACAATGTGCCTAGTAAATTAAACAAATGACAAGAAAACCCTATATCTTCATTACCATTCAGAATGCTTTCAAGAAGTGGCCGTAAAAAAACAAAAGATATAAAGTGCCCACCTCTTCGTTTTTTGAACTTCTTTCTTTTGGTTCAAATTAAAGTAAACACACTGTAGTCTTTTTGTATATCTTATTTTTCATATTCTTTTCAAGTTTCACTTATATAATAATAATAAAAAAAGAGTACGACTTAAAGAACTAAAAAATCTATTTGTATTTAAAAAAAGGGACAAAAAAGTGCCCATTTCAAAAATCGATGTTTTCGATAAGTTTCCATCGAAAGACCCCTCGATTGTTTATGTTTTGAGATTTTGACGTATTTAGAAGCAAACGGCTTTTTCTCAAGACGGGATGGAAAATCTGCAACCAGACACCTGAAGAACGGAGAGTGTTGGGATGAGGGTATCAACTCCTCAAACCTCTAAAAACCCCCCTGTGTCTTTAGCCCTGGACCCTCCCCGGAACCACCTTTCGGTATTACTTTGGGGGAAGGGGCTATTATGCTTGTTAAGCACCCACTATGTCTAACTTCTTAGGGCTTTACTAGTTAGGTGGCCCCTGCGACCTGCCTTGGCTTGTTTCGCAATTTTTGCTGGAGATCGAGGACGATCTGGGAGGCTGCTAGGCATACCGCGTCCCAGATGTCTCGGTCTTGGCATATCCTATGGACCAAATTATCCGGAGTCGTGTCGTGACCGCTTACGGCAATCATGCCGGGTCTCGCGCCGTCGAAGCGAGGACATGCGAAGAACACACGTTCCGCGGTTTCGTTAACTCTCGCGCACTTGGTGCATGCGGAGGACTGTACATGCCCATATTTGTGCAGATATTGTCTGAAACAATTTCATTTCACCGCCTACCAACCAACCCGGTTAATTCCAGGATTCCACTGACCTTTGGTGGAGTTGTTCCATTCCCTTTACTACTTAGCCATAATTGCGACTCTAGCGGCCTTCCGAATACCTCTTGTTCCACGTTGTTCAAAAAACTCTTCGTCCTCTTTTATAACAATACCTATTGGCATCATTCCCGTTAGGACGCAGACCGCGTCGCTTGATACCGTTCGGTATGTACTAACCACTCTTAGGCACGTAAGCCTGTGCGTACTCTCTAGCTTACTAGCGTAGGTCTTGGTACTCAAGGTGGTGACCCATGCCGGCACACCGTACCTAAGTATGAACAGGGCGACACTGGCCAGGAGTTCACGCTTACTCCCTTGCACCGCCGAACTATTCGACATCATGCGGGATGATGCCGATATAGCCATAGAGGCTTTCTTGCAGACGTCATCGACGTGACTGATAAAAGACAGCTTATCGTCGATCATGACCCCAAGATACCCCAAAGACCTCTTCGATTCGATTTTGCAGTTACCTGAACTGATCGTCGCATGTTGCTCCGATTTTCGATTATTCTCCACCGTGACCTCAGTCTTATGGTGGGCTAGCTCCAGTTTCCAGGAACACATCCTTCTCTCTACAATGCCCATGGAGTGTGAGGCCATTAGCTCGACCTCTTCAATGAATTCGCCACATATCTCCAGGGTGATATCGTCCGCGAACTCGACTATCTTCACCCCGTTCGGGAACTCAAGCCGTAGTACCTCATCGTGTTCCATAGCATCGGACCCAAGTTCGAACCTTTTGGGACGCCAGCGGTGATCGGGACGCGTTTCTGGCCTACCTCTGTGTTGAATAACAGTACGCGATTCTGGAAGTAACTTCCAAGAATCTTGTACAGGTACCCTGGGAACCTGGAGGCGTTGGGGCAAGTCTGTGATAGCCACCCAACTGGCGCTACTGAACGCATTTCTCACGTTAAGAGCGGCCACTGCACAGTATTGTACTCCTCGCCTCTTGCGCTGGATTGCCACCTCAGCCGTCTTGGTGATGGACAGGATGGCATCCACCGTCGACTTCCCTTTACGGAAGCTAAACTGGTTATAAGACAGACCCCGTATACCCTCCGTGTATTTTGTCAGTCTGTTTAGGATTACCATCTCGAGCACCTAACCCGCTGTATCCAACAGACATATAGGTCTATATGCCGATGCATCCACTAGCGCCTTCCCTGTGTTTGGTAGCAACACAAGGGTTTGAATTTCCCAGGCGTTCGGGAAGACGCCCTCGTCCAGACACTTTTGTATCACCACCCTGAAC
The DNA here is from genome assembly GCA_034211315.2 of Aedes japonicus. Lineage (NCBI taxonomy): Eukaryota > Metazoa > Arthropoda > Insecta > Diptera > Culicidae > Aedes > Aedes japonicus. The sequence continues at coordinate 31,038 of JASCZW010006334.1, read as the reverse complement.
ATTTCTAGATCCTACAAGATAGACGTCTTGTTGGCCAGGTTCGGAATACCATCCGGTCCCGGCGCTTTGTTCACCTTTAGCGACTTTGCTATCACAATGAGTTCCTCATTCTTTATCGTCGACTCGTCGCCGGCTCCCGTTGTGCCGTTGCCAATGTCTACGTGGTTACGGGTATTCGGCGGAGCCGTCGAAGCAGGCTCGCTTGCTGACCTTTATCTTCCTCTTCAGTGCGGCCTTCGCGGCGACTAGCGCCCCTCTTAGCTCGATTCTATCGGCGTCTGACGGCGCTCTTCGGAGGTCGGCGATGTTCCATTCCTCGCTCCACGCTCGTGTAAGTGTCATAACGGTTTCTTGGTTTCGCGTAAGTTTCGTTCCCTCTCAAGCGCCTCTTTATAAGTCTATATCAAAGTAGGACCTCCTCCATCTGCGGGCGAATGGTGTTGACGCTCCTCCTTCCGCACGCTGCCTTGCTTTGTAGACGATACAATAACGAACCGCCAAGTGGCCGCTATGGGTGTAGCCATCATCCACCCTCAAATTATTAAGCAGCCCAGGACTGCTGAAAGTTACATTGATTATCTATTGCGCTCCGTTTCTATGGTACACATTGAGCCTACCCAAGGCCTCCAGAAGAATCTGGCCCCTGGGGTTGGTAAGGCGGCTCCCCCACTCGAGCGCCCAAGCGTTGAAGTCCCCCGCTATTACCAACTGGTTCAGGCCAGTTAGCTCAGTTGTCATCCGATCGAGCATATTGGAAAACTGTTCGATCGACCATCTTGGTGGTGCGTAGCAGCTGCAGAAGAACACTTGTCGATAATGCCTGGATCGTCATCTGCGAGACGAAGGCGCGTACCTCAACAGGCTTTAGGTGAGCCTGTTTTGCCAGGTCTCTGTACGCTGGGTCCTTTAGCGCTGTTGCCTTCTTAAGCTCCAGGAGCATCTCGCCGGTGTGGGTACGGCGTATACTCTGCACATCGGCACCTAGGCCTGTAAATTTAGCGTTTACGCACATGGCTTTCAAGACCTCTGAGTACTCTGACGCCTCGGTCTTGACGATGAGGGCCTCTCCGCGGTTACGCTTGTGGACTGTCATCTATCCTTTTCTTTTTTCGTCAAATTCCTCCTTTTCCGGACCTTATTCCAGTGGCTTTTCTGCCACGCCTGGGGTCATCACTCGTCCCCCTCCTAGCACTAACGTCTGCTTCTGTGCTATTTATGGTTGTTGTCGTTGGGGCCCTGCTGCTCGAACCCCCTTCGGCTTGAGACAACAAGCGAGCCTTTAGCGCTGGGCTTAGCGCCGGGGCCTCTCTTTTTGCGGCCAACCGGAGCTGGTCGCGAGGATGAACCCTCTGACCCCAGCGCCACGTTCGCGTAGGTTCGCTCCCCTACTGGGGCTTCCGACACTATACGCTTCTTAGAAACGCCAGGTGCCGTTTCGCCAAGGGACTGCCTAGCTCGCTTGGAGGTGCCTGCCCTCATGGTAGATACTTCAGTCTGGGTCTGCTTCGAGGCTATATCCATCGCCCTTTCGGTGGCTGCTAGCCTTGCCAACTCTTTGGCACTTTGCTCAGCTAGGAGCTTGGCCCCCAGCTCTTCCCTTTCCTTGCATGCGTAGCCTAAGGAGGCTTTATTTTGCTTATCAGTGTATATGTGTAGGCTAGACTAGACTGGATTGTTGGGAAACGCATCACACATTTATCACTACATATAATGTTTGAACGGATGATTTTTGCTGGATTCTGGCATCGTTTAATGTTTACAAAGTAAGAAAGCAGTATGAACTTCCACCGATTTTTTTTTCTCGTCGATCGCCACGATAAACTTAAAAGCGATCTGAAATGAGAAGGTTGTTGTTTTCATTTTTTGAGGAGCTGCTTCAGGTATACACACTGGTTGGAATTATAACATTTTTGTTTTGATTTAACCCTATGACAGATGTGCAAAAATGATCGCTCTTTTAACCATCGTTAATCAAGTATGGTTAGTTCAATTCAAAAATTCCTTTGAGCTAAACATATTTTGTGGTTGAAACAAAAATTATTTCTCTTCGGGAATACCCTTGACCTGCTGAACAACTTTACCGATGACTAGAACTATCCATCTTATCAGAATCATGAAACAGAACAAGTTGAAAATGCTCAATTTTGCAAGCTTGCTAGCGCCCCGTAGCGGTGATATTCCAAACAAAACGGTCCACCTTTAGAATGCCCTTGACCTTCTGAACAACTTGGCACAAAACCGCACCTTTGCAGATATTAAGGGTCTCGAGGTATACCATCATGAATGTACGTGTATTATCCCCACTTATCCCCACACACATTCACTCCGGTCCTATTTTGTGTTCTGGCCCTGCGGCCCTCGCTTGACTATTGTAACTTGTTTTACTATCCATTACTATCCATTCCAAAAAATCTTTTTAGTGTTTTTCATTGGAAAAGACTTAGCATGTTATCGAAGTTTTTTTTTGGAAACGGATTTCGGAATTTACACGGTTCTTTTTTACACGGTACTTATCCCCCGTGTAAAAAAAAAACCTTAGTGTACACCCTTTGAGTTGGCTTCGACAGATACGCAAAAGTTTTCAAAATGGCGACGAAAGCACAGTGCGTGTGCGAAAAAGTGTTGCACGAGTGCTTTGAGTATAAGGTTCTGTTGCGTCGGGCCATCGGAAAAAAAAAGTTGGGAATCGCGAATTCCATTGTGTAAAACGGTTCGAAGAACTTCTGACTGTTGTTCGAAAGCAGAGATCCGGAAATCAAGCCGTCAGGTCAACGAGAACGATCACAAACGTGTGGTTAGGATCTTTCAATGGAAACCAAAGGCCTCAGTTCGAGATATGGCTAAAAAGTTGAATGTGAGCAAGACTTTCGTGCAGAATGCCAAAACTAGAACTGAACTACGTACGTTCAACATTCAGAAGTCCCCAAACCGTGACGAGAAACGTAATGGATGACGAAACATACGTGGGCTGCCAAGGATAAGTGTTCTCTAGAACCTCCGAGACACAGAAGATGTCGAAATTCGCCAAGAAGTTCTTAATTTGGCAAGTGATTTGTACTTGCAGAAACCGGAGTACACCTTTCGTTACCGCAAACACCATGAATGGACAGGTGTATTAGGACGAGTGTCTCCAAAACCGGCTTCTCACTCTTCTGAAGGCACACGATGGTCCGACGATCTTCTAGAGTGGTATAAGGCGAATGATGTCCAATAGAAAAATACCGGACTTCATAACCTTCTAAAACGATCTAAAGTGGTGAAGAATGTAGAAGAAATGAAGATAGCATGGGTTACTATGCATAAAAAACTTTCAATTCTGAGGTCGTGCAGAACCTTATGGCTGAGGTTAAGGCCAAGGTTCGCGCTGCGGATATGAAGGCGAAATAAATTAAATTAATCATGCCACAACTAACTTGAATTGTGTCTTCTTACTCCCTGAAAATTTGGTGATAATCGGATAAAAACTCGAATTTTGAGAATAATTTTTGTGTGTCCGGATTTTAAACGGTACACCCTTTATATCTGACAGAGATGTCAAAATTTCGAATAAAAAAAAACACATTTTTATAACGAAAAGAGAGATTGGATTGGAAACCGCATTGTTCGGGGAACTTCTGTGCACTTTTATAGCATCCTCACCGAACCAGCTGATCTGATCTTGTACGACATCACGCATTCGATGTTGGTGTTGTCATTTTTCGTGCGCCCCTTCCAACGTTGACAACAAAAACCACAGCGACCGTTTTGTTGATGGTTATAAATACAAAATGAGTAGAAACAAAACGAAAAAAATGATTTGCTTGATTTCTGCTTCAAAATCGATTTTGGAACGGAACGAGAACATAAATCATTTTGGGAATTGAAAACGAATCGGTTTTAAGGGCCGCCGTCGAAAGTGACAGTTAGGAGGCGATAAAAATTGAACTATTCGATTCGGTAAGACAGTTGACAGTGAAAGGTGTGGAAAGGGGGGGCGGGAAAACAGGGAGGAGAGTGGCCTGCGGTGAAATAACTAAAGACACTGCCCTGCCACCGTCGATATGGTAGCTGGCTACTGCTGGAGGTGATTAGACGCCTATCGGATATCAATTTGGAAGTTATTAATTTTTGTTTAATTTGATGTGTCATGCCCGGAAGCTAGAAATTGATTTCTTCTGGTGATTTGAATACGGTTTTGAGGGATTTTTAGAAAGCTTCGGTTGATACCTGTTGCGGTCTGTACGGTGAAATGCGGCTAGAAATTCAACATAGATTTAACGGTTACAATCTGAGCTGAAAATTTGTTGGTGTCTGTTGTGGTGGCTCTTCGAGTATTTGATGGAGTTAAATACAATTCATACACTGGAGTGATGTCAAATTATTTAAATTATTCACAGGATTGATTAACGTATTGCCATGAACCACATATATGTACCACTTGCAAATCACAGCAGGAATTATTCACAGCGAAGTCGAATCCAAATTAGAGCACTCTAATGATACGATAAAATTCTAGTAATCATGTGGATACCCTCTTCCGAAAGCTCTACGGGGTGAACGGAGCGGGATAGGCTAATTAGGAGCATTTTCGACACAATTAGGTACCGTTTGCAGGTTTTACGAGCTCGTTTCGAAAGAGGAAAGATTCCCAACTAGGTCTCGGCCAGCAACCATTCCAGGGGCGCTGCGGTATCTCAAAGCAAACGAAGCGGCGGCGGCTCCTTTTTTTCAGCTTCTGCTTCACTGCTCAGGTCAGGCCCATGGTCTGGATTTCCTTTTCGTTGAGAAAACTGTGATTTGTAATTAAGTTTAGTGTCTGCTCCAGAAATAATAAGCTCACTCATTGTTAACTATTATTTTGAATCGAATGAAATTTTCCCAAACGATTTGGCTGTGTACTTTTGTCTGCATTAGTCAATCCCAATAGAAAGAGATATGCGCAAATTTTAGCCGACGATTTGGCAACGTTTGTTTTCGTTCACAGAGGCTTGCCGCAAAGCAAAATAACCCTATTTTCTCAGGTTTCGATCTGACAAAATGTTGCTTTCTAGCACTCGCGCCAACTTTTGTAACACGAGCATTCACGCGTGAGGGCATCTGCAGCGGTAGTCTATTTTAGGAACAGTTGTAAACTTACATCAGCAAAACTTGAAAAGAACCAGCCAAAAAAGGCCAATTATGTGTTCTCCGCACTGGTGTTGTATTTCTTGATGTTAAAATCGCCAACAACTCCCGGAAAAAATCTTACAAGTTCACAATTAAATGTATTGTAACCATACAATAGAATCTATAGTATGTACAATTAATAGGATTGTTCACAACTATAAAATGAAAATGGTTGTTTCCACAATAGAATGTTAATCGTTAAGGGAACGTCCATTAATTATGTCACGCAAAAAGTTACTTCTTATAACTCCCCCTTGTGACATTTTTTGTATGGAACTTCAATTTTTTTTTGTATGGATTGTCACGTTTTCCCAAACCTCCCCTCCCCCCTTACTGCGTGACATAATTGATGGACCTGCCCTAATAGAAAACGGGAGTTGTTATGTATCTTAAATATGTATAGAAACAATCGTTTTTTTTCGAAAACATTGTCAACAGTGTCAATTACTATTGATTGTATTATTTCACAATTGTTGTAAATTCTTACACATGGAGTGAATAGTAAATTTATTCTAATGACAATTTGCATTTCCATTTATCTGATTCATTAACAATTAGATTCATGGTCGTAAACTTTTTGTCAAGGATTGGTTTGACCAAATAAATTTTACTTCCAACAGTGCGTCATTGGCAGACGACAAGGAATACTTGCTCTTTCGTTAGGCTGAAGGTGAGTGTGAATGCATGCATTTCATTTAAGATTTATTAGATAATGCTGATTTGTAATTTGGCAGCGGAAAAAAACAAGAGTCGAAACGGAGAGGGTCACGTCCTGGAAGACACCCCAACGTCGACCGTGATTTACGTTTCGCTCATCAGAAGATGTTCCAGGACTCCTTTAGTGACAAGCCAACCTACAACAAGAACCACTTTCTGCGACAACTAGCGTCATCTGATGATTTTTCCAGCTAAGTTGCAATGTAACTGGAAAAGTCGGCCTGAGCCCGTTTAAAAAATTCACTGCAGCCTTACGGATGTTGGCATACGGTTCCTCAGCTAGAAATCTCGACGAAAATGAGAGGATTGGGGAGTCAACCAGCTTGCTGACCCTGAGGAATTTTTGCAAAGCTATCCTGAAGACTTACGGCCCGCAGTATTTGCCGGAAGAGGAGAAGAAACTGATAACCTAAATTGCTTCTCAAAAGTTCGGAAAAAATCGCATAAATTCAGTAAACTTCCCAGAAACTTTGGGAACTTATCAAAAGTTCAGGATACTTCTTAAAAAATTCAGGAATCTTTCCAGAAATTTTGCTATTCTCCTTGATATTTAGGGAACATCCCAGAAAATCAGGGAACTTTCCAGAAGATCAAGTAATTTCTCAGAAGTTAAGGGTTCTTCCCAGAAGGTCAGGCACTGTCCTGAAATTCAGGGTATTTACCAGAAGCTCAGGGATTTTTCCATAAAATCAGAGAGCTTCATATTAGTTCTTTGATATACCGCAAAGGTTAAAGTATCTTTGCAGAAGTTCAGGCAACTTTCCATAAATTCAGGGAGTTTTACAAAAGTTTCTCAGATTTTTTTGAGTTTTTCACTTCATAGAACTCACCAAGATTTTCACAGAACTTCTCAGAGTTTCAGACAAATGCCCAAAAGGTCAGAGAACATCTCAAAAGTTCTGGGAACTTTCCAGAAGAGTCGAAAACATAGAGAATTCAGGAAATTTTCCAAAAGTGGGCGGGTCTTCCTAGAGATTCAGAGAACTTCTTGGAAGTTCATGAAACTTCCCAAAACTAAAGAGAACATCCCAGAAAATCAGGAAACTCTCGAAAAGACCAAGTAACTTCTCACAAGCTAGGATTCTTTGCAGTAGGTCAGGCAATTTTCCTGAAATTTAGGGTATTTACCTGAAGTTCAGCGATTTTTCCATAAATTCAAACAGCTTCTCATGAGCTCAGGGATACTCCCCAGAGGTTGAAGTATCTTCCCAGAAAATCAGGAATCTATCTAAAAACTCCACAAGTTTCTCAGAATTGTTTGGGTACTTCTCATAAGTTCATAGAACTCACCTGGATGTTCAAGGAACTTCCCAGAGTTTCAGGCAATTGCCTGAAAAATCAGGGAACCACCAAAAAGTTCTGGGAACTTTCCAGAAGATTCGAAAACATAGAGAATTAATGAAGCTTTTCAAAAGTGGGCGGGTCTTTCTAGAGTTTCAGAGAACTTATTTAAAGTTCATGAAACTTTCCAAAAGAAAAGGGAGCATCCCAGAAAATCAGGAAACTTTCCAGAAGCTCAGCGAAAATCTCAGACGTTCAGAGAACGTCCCAAAAATTCTGAGAACATCCCAGAAGGAAACTTTCAAAAACCACAAAGAACTTCCCAGATCCTCAGGGTACTTCCCAGAAATTCAGGAAACGTCCTGGTCAGAGGTCCTGGGGTCTTCCAAGAATTTAAGAGAACTTCTTCAACGATTTGGGAAATTTTCAGTATCTCAGAAAACATCCTCGAAATTCAGGAAACTTCTAAGAAGTTATTGAGTAGAACTTCAGAAAACTTCAATAAAGATCAGAAAACTTCCCAATGATCAGAAAACTTTCCAGATGCTCAGCGAAAATCTCAGACGTTCAGAGAACGACCCAAAATTTGGAGAACATCCCAGAAGTTTAGGAAACTTTCAAAAAACACAAAGAACTTTCCAGATGCTCAGGGTACTTCCCAGAAATTCAGGAAATGTCCTGAGATTTTCCAAGAATTTTAGAGAACTTCTTCAAAAATTGGGGAACTTTCCAGTATTAAACTTAGAAAACGTCTCAGAAATTCAGGAAACTTTTATGGAGTTATTGAGCATCCTCTCAAGTTTAGGAAACTTTCCAAGTATTTTTCCATAAGTTAAGAAGCTCAGGGTGCTTAAGTTTTAAGAAGACTTAAACTTTAACGAGAATCAAAAATTTCTTTTCCAATGTTTAATCAATTTTGCGGAATTTCCACCGTATCACAATCTTACAGATCTCGGAAATGTTATTTATTTCACAGAAATCCCACCAACTTATACAAAGTTTTGCAAATCGAACAATTTCCCAGATGTTTTTCATCTTCTCGTAAATTATTCAAGTTTTTGGAACCCCCAATATTTTTTGGGAAGCTAAATCTGCTTCTCAAAATTCCGGTAGTTCCGGTAAAAAGTTGTTTCTATTCCACTTCTCTGAATTTCTACAACTTTTCTTCTCAAAACAGAGCGATCAAACTTCATGATTATTTTCTAACTTACAATAAGTTGATTCAACTTCCGAGAAGCTTAATCAACTTCTGTCCACCCAATCTTCATTAGTATATATTATCATATACCGAACTTCGTAGTAATTCTGAGATTAATTTCTATGTATAAATAGTATGAAAAAAAACATATTCGGAAAAATCAATGTTTTTTGGAACTTTTCCTCCGAGGAATACGAATTTCTCTAAAATTTATCAGTATTAGCTATTTTCTAGTGCTAATCAAGGACCATTTCATTAATAAACCGCTTGTTTACATATAATACTTCATTACTTTTCATTTCCGAGCCTTCGAGAGACTATTCGAAAAAGGAATTTGCCACCAAATTATTCGTTAAATCCATCGAGCTAGTCAGTGTTTTCCGGAAAATGCAGTGGCTTAAAAAAAAACTAAGAGAACCATTCAGAAATGAAACGAAGAGGCAATGACCGGAAGCAACTTGAGTTAGTTATCAACATCCGAGGCGAGCAGCACCACTTTCTGTCCGACACCAGCATCACCCTTACCAAATACGGCCACTCTCCGGCTCATATTTATACCTCAGAATTCACTCAATAAAGTTGATTTAGTAAAAGCTGAAATTTTACTCATTATTTGCTATTATCAAGTAGCGTGTAGTGTTTTGGAACGGTGTGTTTCTTGTTTCAAATTGCTAAAAGAATAGATCAAAACATATACCAGATTTAAAAGGATGCAGAATAGATTAACAACAATGGTGCAGCGAAGTTTTTGTGTTTGGTCTAAAAAAATAAATCCCATCCACGATTTGGACCACCGCTGAAGATGCCCTTAATGGTTGAACACAAGCAGATTGTAGTATCAATCAACTATTATTAAATTTGAAACAATGTTATTCATTGAGTAGAAATCACTTGAATAAGAAGTTTGCTACAACTACAATCGCGAGTTTTAAGCAAACAATTATCAACTTTAACTTAAGCAAAGCCTGAGTTTGAATTTCAACCAAAGTTTTGGTTGTTTCAAACACGATTCATTTCGCTCCGTGTATCTTCAGAATGTTTTCAGTAGGTCAAGGATTTTTCATTTTTGAACAGTTTATGGTTCTCTTGCTACGTGGCGCTAGTGTTCCATTTATTTTTAGGAACATGACATATCCTGGTACCCTGACCAGATAAAATGTTTCTTCCTGTTGTTCTGTGGAACAAAACCTTTTGATTGTTGACCATAAGTTCACAATATCCCTGCAACATGGTGCTGATGTGCCAATGTATTTCCTTAAAGTGCCATACCTGAAGATCCTCACCCTTTGGAAATATGCAGTCTGCGAATAAGTTTATCAGTGAAACAAGACCTTCTCATTGATGACAGCAGTTCATAATCTTTCCTCTACGCAGCGCTGGTGTGCAATTAAATTTCTGTCTTGGATAATGTTTGTTTTTGTTAACTAGGACTAAAGGGTGTCCACAGTGAAATTGCATCACTTCCAATAAGCTGTAACATTTCGCCCTTTGGGTTGATTTCAACGATATTTTGGGTAAAATGACCTCAGCAGGTTTTATTTAAACTGCGTGAGTTTCATTGTAAAATGTGTCGTAGTTTCGAAAATGGAGTCGAAGGAACAGCAAGAGCGCGAGAACATTTTGCAGTCGCACCTCGACAACCCACTTCTTTCGCACCGAGCTCCCACATTAGTGCACCTTCCCCTATATACAAGAACTCCTGCAGACATCTTACACAAAATTTTCTTTGATTTCTCCAACATATCAGGATTTTCTCCTAGAATTACTTCAGAAATTATCTTATAGTTTTTGTGTAGTTCTTTCAGGTGATCTCCAGAGATTCCTTTAGAAAAACAAAACTTTACAAGTTCGGGGGTTCCTCCAAAAAAATCATCACTAGAATGTTTTGAAAAACTGCCATTCAGATGCCAGAAGAAGCTCCTGAAAGAATCATTGGAGAAATACCTACAAACTCCTACAGAATATCTAGAGAAACGCAAGAAGTAATATCCCAAAGAATGGTTGAGAGGTTTTCATAGAATCATTGGGAAATTCCATAAAATTTTCTTAACAGATTATCTCAGTACATTTATGGACAAATCGTTTTAATCGTTTTAAAGCACACACACAAACTGACTTTCAGACTGTCATTTTTCATTGTAGTGTTGGCAGGGGATGATCAAGAATAAAATGGAAATAGTTTTTGGCGCAGGAAGTACCAGCACATCGGTCCCAAGCTCGGCCCCTTGCCTCATGAATTGCCCATGAAATTGTAATTCACATCGGAGAACCTTTCATAAGTTCTGTCATATTAACAAAGCGAATCAAAACAAAAACAAAGATTCTTGTACAGAGAAGCGGAAAAATTTATTGCAAGGTAGGGCAATTTTAAATCGCTATTTCTTATTGACTGTTGGTGTCAGTATTAATTGTATGCTTGTATGAAAGTAGAATTTTAAAAAATGTACAATTTTTTTAAATTTGAGGTTTTTGAGTGGATAAGCAATTGTTAAAACCTTAAAAATCTTGGTTTATCTCATAAATCTGTTATCTTCTGTATGAAAATTATGAAAACAAATAGTGTCAATCCAGTTAAATCTGTGCATGTGGCAACCCTGCCCAGGAGCAGGATAGAATCAAAGATGCCGATGACGACAGTGGTGAGTCAGAATACGATGATGCCGATGGAGGGGAAGCGGAAGTAAATCAACAGCAGCAGTCCGTTGCACGTGGGCTCTGACGAGTTTACCTGCTGGACGTAAGGCTTTTGGTCAAAATGGGTATACAAGGTCCAAACCAACTCGGATGGCTCGGTGGATAGGTTGAAAACCCGATTAGTCATCAAGTAAAAGGCGTGGACTACAATGAGACCTATGCACCTGTACTTCGATATGCCACTGTTCGCTACCTCATGCCACTAGCAGCTAGAATAAACCTGAACGTACTGCAGATAGATGCGGTGACGGCTTTTCTGCAGGGAGAGTTAGAAGAGGCGGAAAGATTTATGGAACAACCTGAAGAGTTCGTGAATCAGCAGGCACCGACGAAAGTTTGTAAGCTGAGGAAGGCTTTGGAATTTGAAGCTGGACACCGAGCTGAAACGGATTGGATTGAAGCGGTCCAAGTACGATACGTGAGTCTACTACAAGTTCAAAGGTACAAATGTCCTGATAGTAGCAGTTAACGTAGATAACCTTCTTATTTTTTTTTTTTTGAACAACGTGAGCTGGGAAGAGAATTTGAAGAAGCATCTAACCAAAAAGTATAAACTGAAGGACTAGGGGTTGGTCAGCAAAGTTTTCGGAATTCGTGTAACCAGAGAGGATGGCGTTCTGTTCCGATATTTATAAATACTCTAATGATTAACCGTCAATTCAAAATGCGTGCAGTATTCAACCATATGCCGGAGCAATTCAAACCGCATTGCGAAAGTATCAACAGCAGTGTTCTTTCGTAGATTCCGCTAGACGGGGTAGAAAACCTGGTCCCGCTGAACCTACAATTGACAGAAAGGTAAGGGAAAGCTAAGCACTTCGGCGACTAATGTTATGCGTGCCAAGAAGAGAATGGGCCTGAAGACTCGTTGGAAGCAGAAACAGCCAAAACAAAGCACCAAACAGGCTGAATCTGTGAAATCGAGGGCCTGTACGACAAACTGCTGACCTAAAAATCGGGCTGTGTTATCAAGGACGAACCAACATAAAACTCGATTAAAAAACTATGCCTTGGCCACATGTTTATACCTTACCGGAGGGAAAAGAAGGTTCATGGATCAGTGAAAGCCATTGACACCGAAAAATTCGGCAAGAGGGTAATGGTGTGGCAGGCCATATGCGGATGTGGAAAAATATCTCGTCCATTCATTACGACAGACACAATGAATGGTCAAATCTACGCTAAGGAGTGTCTTCAAAAAAGGTAAATGTTGTAAGCCATTTCTGTAACGACCCTGGTAAAGCTCACTGGACAGCCAGGAAACGAATTCTTCGTTATCTGAAAGGAACGGAACAAATAATGAAATACAACGGACGATGTGTCGTAGGCTATTGCGATGCGGATTGAGGCAATGACACGGACAGCCGTTGGTCTATCACAGGATAAGTGTCCATGCAATCTTAAGCACCAATTGCCTGCAACTGTCGCAAGTAGTCAACGGTTGCTCTCGCGACGACGGAAGCAGAGTATATGGCAGTTTCATCTGCCACATAGGAAACCATTTGATGGAGAAGTTTTCCATACCTTCAGACTAAGGCCGGCGTGGCCTCTGCTGTACACAGAAGATGTCTCCATTCTATTCGGTCCATGGATGTCACTCGCCAGCCTCGCTGTCTACGAAGGGTCCGCAGGTCGCGTTCTACTAGATCGATCCACCTTGCTCGTTCCACGCCTCTTTTTCTTGTACCCGTCGGTTCGTTTTCGAGAACCATTTCAACAGGACTGTCGTTCGACATTCTTCCGGCATCCTCAGCCCATCGTAGTCGACCGATTTTACAATGTGTACGATGGGACGTTCTCCCAGCAACTGATGCAATTCGTGGTTCTTTCGACTCCTCCACATTCCGTCTTCCATCTGCACTCCACCGTTGATCTAACGCATCACCTTCCGTTCAAAGACACCAAGAGTGCGTTAGTCCTCCACTTGCAATGTCCATGTTTCGGGGCCTTAGAGAACTACCGGTCTAATTAATGTCTTGTATATGGTCAACTTTGTAGTTCAGCGAACTTTGTTCGATCTTGACGTCCTTCGGAGTCCAAAGTAGGCTCGATTGCCAGCCATAATGCGCCTTTGTATTTCTCTGCTGGTGTCGTTATCGGCGGTCACCAATGAGCCCAGATACACGAATTCGTCTACTACCTCGATTTCATCACCGTCGATCGGAACTCGTACTAGGAGGCTAACATTGTCTTCTCGTGAGCCTCTTCCCTTCATGTATTTTGTTTTCGACGCATTAATCACAAGCCCAATCCTACCAGCTTCAGCCTTAAGTCTGATGTACGTTTCCACCATCGTTTCAAAGTTACGTGCTACGATATCAATTGTAAAAACGATTGTATCATACGCTGATTTGAAATCGATGAAAAGATGATGTGTGAGCACGTTGTATTTGCGACATTTCTGCAGCACTTGCCTAATCGCGAAAATCTGGTCCGTAGTAGCGCGGGCACCCATGAATCCCGCTTGGTATTGCCCCACGAACTGCTTTGCAATTGGTGACAGGCGGCGGCATAATATTTGGGAGAGCAACTTGTAGGCAGCGCTCAGTAGCGTGATCGCACGATAGTTGCAGCAATCCAGCTTGTCGCCCTTTTTATAGACGGGATACACTATTCCCTCCATCCAATCCTCCGGTAAACATTCCTCCTCCCAAATCTTGGTAATTACCGAGTGCAGCGCTCTGGCCAGTGCTTCACCACCGTATTTCAATAGCTCGCTTGGGAGTTGGTCAACACCAGCGGCTTTGTTGTTTTTCAACCGAACAATTTCCTCCTCAACTTCCTGAAGGGTTGGGGTCGGAGTCCTGTCATCTTCTACGCGTGTTCCTAGATTTATTACCGAGCCTCTTTCGTTCGCTGTGAGGTGCTGTGAAATTACCGGTGAGGTGCTCGTCGAAGTACTGCTTCCACGTTTCAATCACCTCACACTCTCCTGTGAGATGGTTGCCATGCAGGTCTCTGCACATATCAGCTTGTGGTACGTAGCCATTGCGCGAGCTGTTCAACTTCTCATAGAATTTGCGTGTGTCGTTAGCACGGTACAGTGCTTCCATTTCTTCGCGGTCCCGATCTTGCCTCTGGCGCTTTTCCTTCGAAGAATAGAATTTTGTCTATTCCGTTGTAGTTTTCCATGACCTGGACTATAGTAAAGCTCGATTCAAAGTAAATCTGAACGCACGCTCTCTGGTGGTTGGAACCAAAAACGTTTGACAGGCATTTGTTGATGTTTTATTGATGAAAAAATTGGTGATGATTGGTGATTGATCGACGCATCTCGAAACAACGGATCATGGAACTTGAGAAAAGAAAAGTAACTGTGCACAAAAATCTAGAGAATCCCTAGTGGTCTGCCTCAAAAATAGCAAAAGTGCTAAAATTCCCAAAGTCAATGGTTTGTCTTGTAATCAAACGTTACAAGGATACTCTGAGTGTGGATAGAGCACAGCTGAGGAGAAAGGTTTGGAGGTACGTGAAAGGCAACCCAGGTGTCTCCATGGTTTGCAAAAAAATACGATTCCAACTTTTCCACCGTTTCAAGAGAGGGATATAAGTATTTTTGTGACAGTAAACATCCGAATCGCTCCCTGAAACAAAATTTAGTGGCCAAAAAGCGAGCACGATTACTATACGAACCAGTTTTGACGAAATATGATGGCTGATTTTAATGTATGACGAAACATATGTCAAAATGGATTATAAGCAAATCCCCGGACGAAAATTTTACCTAGGAACTGGTTGTTGGGATGGCCCTTCCAGGTATAAATTTGTTTTTGCTGATAAGTTTGCTCGGAAACTAATGATTTGCCACGGAATCTGCAATTGTGGCCTTAAAACCAAGGTTATCCTCACATCTCACAAAATGACGTCGAAGGTTTACATTAAAGAGTGTCTGAAAAAGCGGATTTTACCTTTCATTCGGCAACACAAGACCAGCGTTATGTTTTCCGCCGGATCTCGCCAGCTGCCACTACTCTAAAGAGGTACTAGAATGGTATGCTGCAAACAATGGTAATTTCGTCGCCAAAGAGCCTAATCCTCCGAGTTGCCCTAAGTTCGGAACGATTGAAAAATATTGGGCTATCGTCAAGCGAAAACTTTGAGGATGCGGTAAAGAAGTGACAACAAATGCGTTAAAAGTGGAATAAGTTCGCCGGTACAGTGTCACCAGCGACTGAGCAGATCATGATGGCATCGATCACAAGTAAAGTGCGACAGTTTGTTCGAAACGGTGAAATGTAATCACTTGTTACATATCGTTTGAAAGCTAATAAATACCCTTTTGTTTGACGTTTTGATCAACCGTGTATGTCGTTTAATTCTTGAGTTATGATCACTTGAATGGCTTTAGTCTCTTTTCATTGTCTGTTATTGTACGGCATTTAGTAGTAACGAGTATGGGAACGTCCATTAATTACGTCACGCAAAAAATGACTTGTTTAACCCCCCTCCCCCCCTTGTCACGTTTTTTGTATGGACCTTCAATTTTTTTTGTATGGATCGTCACGTTTTCCCAAACCCCCCCTCCCCCCTTACTGCGTGACATAATTAACGGACCTTCCCTATCGAACTAACATTCGAGAAGTTAGCCAGCTCATGGGGAAGTATCTTGTTTGACTTATACCAGACCTCAAGGTTAATGACTGCCCCACCTCTCTTGGCCTCAACTCATCGCATTCCCCTTCCAAAAGTACTTCGAATTAATCGTAAATTTTTCGGTATTTTTGCTCCAAACCAGGAATTTCTGAAACACCACAGTACAGTAGTTGATTGCCTCGCGCTTTATTATAAGTGAATGATAGATAAACTATCGTTACTCTAACAGCAGCAGCTACTATACTCGCTTTAAGGCCCCTCCAGCCAAGCGGTGCTCTATCTTTACTCCGAAATGAATTATTGTTATGGTTCGTTTCAATTAACTTTGGCTCTGGATAGAGTAGTGGATTCATCTCTTTCCCTTGTTTCGGTTTCGATTAATGCGCTGAAAAAGGGCGTGAGCCGGAGAAACTTCCACTGTTTTGGCTCGTGACTTTTATTAATTTGACTTCGCCCGGCACCCTTCCTCATTTGCTTTCAATCCATTACTGTCCGAACGAAGATAATGAACCGTCAGAAAGGGAAAGGGCTTTTCCCAGCAGCCACTACAATAATCGGCAAGTTGTTATCCGAATCGGTTAATAAGGGCAGGCGACGACGATTTATTGCTCACTCCGACTGACTGACAACACAATCACTTTTTACGACCAATTACTCCCGGAAAACAAATGGGTTGCTATAAAACGCTAGTTAGTTGCCATAAAAACAATACAACAACTTGTATTCATTTTAGGCAAAATAAAACATATTGCACACTTGAATGCGGCCTACTGCGAACAATGGCTTGGCAATTGAAACAATTTGGGTTCACCCCCTCTCCCCGTTGCGTTGGTTCAAGCAGGCGAATGACAGTTCTGTGTTTTTTTTTCTCGCGTTTTGAGAACAAGACAGGCGGAAAATACTGTTTGTATAATCCACTTCTTCCATTCCGCATGTGGATAGCGGTCCATCCCATCTTGCACGATGAATAATTCATTCCATTCATTGAAACTCCGCACTAGGTCTGGTTTCTGTATCATAACCAGAAAGTTTGACTTCCAAATGGGTCTGGTTTTCGTCATAATTGTGCTATCTCGTAGAATTTGCCATGTGTGGTTGTGAGTCACTTTTGCGGTTTAGAGGGGGAATCTGTGCCTTACTGTTATTCACCGGCTCTCGGTTGTCAAACGCCAGCCAACGAAAAACTGAATTGTTCAAAATAGGTCAACCGTGTCGACGACCGCGGAGGCAAACCCGAATTAAGCGATTCGTTTCGGATGCGTCTGTGAGCGCTTATGTTTTCTGTAGGTGATAATGATACTAATTGATGTTTCTTTGTGTTTCTATCTCCGCATTCTAGGGTCTCATTCGGCTCGTCCAAGGGTTCGATGGTGGAGACGCTGGTTTTTGAAACACCGACACCCCTGCCGGAGCACGCCGAGCGGGAGTTCTTCCATTCCCCAGCTGTGCTGGCCGGAGCTGGCACCACGGTAAACAGTGTACACCATCATCACCATCACCATGTCCCGCACTATCATCATCCCATGCATCACATCCACCAGCAGCAACAGCAGCAGCAGCAGCATCAGCAGTCGGAGGGCAGCCTAGCCGGTCTGGACGACAGTGGCATCGAGCTGCAGGAAGAGTAAGTACAATTTGCAACCAGGGATGCCAGATATTTTTTTCAAATGTCTGTGATAAACATTTGAAATGTCTGGGAATGTCTATAAAAGTCTGTATATTTTTTTTAAATTAGACTTTTTTCTACGAAAAGATGAAATAGAAGAGCGAGTTAAGTAATTTTTGCTATATGTGTGATTATGTAAAAATTTCGGCATCTATTTTTTGGATTGTATGCAACCTTACACTATTGCTTCATATTTTTAAAGTGACAATTTTCTATAGTGTTTTTTTTCCCCGTGTAACGTTCTTTCGAGTTTTGTATTTTAAAATCAAAATTTAGTTTTCAATTGTTAAATTCAACAGACTTTTTTTTTCATTGAATTACAATGAAAAAAAAGAGTATATTTTGTGTTACATAAATAATAATGTTTAATTCAATATGTTTAGGTTTATTAGTAAAAAAAACACTACAATGACACTAAACATGATTTTTTTTTTTGTAGATGTCGAGGGGCTGTCATCATACATTTGTGTTTAATTTGTTTGGGATCCTCCCCCCCCCCCCTCTCTTTTAGGGAAGAGAGGGGTCTCTTACTGTCAAAAGAACCTTCCTCGGCCCCAAAAATCCCTCCATATAAAGTTTCACACTGTTCGGTTAAGTAGTTTTCGAGTCTATTAGGTTCAGACAGGCAGGCAGACAGAAATTTATTTTTATATACATAGATTCTTTGAACTTTGGAAGCATTCTCGAAAAGTTTGGGGATATATTGATACACTTCTTGAAATTTTGTAATACTGCTCTGTTATTGCAGATTTTGTGTACCATATTTTCATATGGTGCCATGAGTGAATAATATCATTATGGTAATATGAATAATTTTTGTATAGATTGCTTCTTTGGTTAGTCAGTGATTATCTCATGAATTTCTAGGAAGCTCTCTCTTTTGATCTTCTCAAAAAGGCTCTTTGTTAAAAATCTGGAAAGTTTCTCCTGAACTTCAGATCAAATTCCTCAAGAATTTATAGGCAGTCATCCTTATTTTCTTCGAAATTCTCATTTAAGAACCCAACCTTACCTTCCAGATACATTTGGCTGGTTTTTCCCTGAACACAGTTACTTTCAAACTTCTGATATGTTCCATCTACGAGGAAAATTTCTGCATAATCTGGAAAGTATTCTCCAAAGTTTCTTGGTAAATCTTCTGCAGTTTTTAGAGTTTTCTTCCTGAACTCGGAGAAGTTCTCTGAACTTCCGAGATGTCTCTTCTGAACTTCAGAAGAGTATTCTCCTGAACTTGGGGAAATTTGTTCCTAAATTTCTCAGAAATTCTCGCTTGAGCTACTAGAAAGTTCCCCTATACTACTGGAAAGTTTCCCTGATTTTATCAAACGTATTCAGGTGCGAATCATTAAGCTTTGGGACCGAGCTTGGTACCGGAAGTGCTAGTACTCCCTGAGCAACAGATACATTCATTTTCTTCATGACCATCCGTCAGTTTACAGTACTGTTAAGCACAACCAACTTACACATTCGAATACTCATCTTCTCGATTACCCCCCCCTCCCCCTTACTGCGTGCACATAATAAATGGACCTTCCCTGAGCGTTGAATCTCAATTTCAGAGACCTTCCTCCAATTTTTTTCGTCTTCGGCGTTGAATTTGAAATCGAACTGAAAACTACCAGGTTGTTTTGCAGTGTGTGAAAAAAATTGATCTGCCCGAAATGAGTGCGAAAAACGTACAGCATTCAATTCTTTGGACTTTGCATGAACACACGCAATTACGACATAGTAGAAAAAGCAATGAACGAACGAACGCATAGCATTCGGTCCTCCTCAAAAAGGTGATCCCAGCATCGCGAATGTCTTCATTCACACATGGATGCTACCGACACATTTTTCTACAGGCAGATCTCCGGTCTCAACTCCGAAGCTCAAAACAAAGAAGAGGAGAGCATCACAAAACATGTCAATAATCGCAACATCATTCTGACTGAATTTGTGCTTCTTGCTATCACCGAATTTTGGCTCTTCTGAAATTCGGTTTATGACATTCCGAATCGGTAGAATGAAGCGAGATGGATGTTGGATAAATTCTGGGATTCTACCTTGTTGAATTTGAATTTTTCGCACCCTGAGTTGTTTGTATTGTTTTAGTATAACGGTCTTCTAAAACAATACAAACACATGATTGATATGACGACAGGTTGATGATACATTTATGACATGATGTGTAAAATATGTGGCTCTTTAACTATGGCTATGTTGATTCAATTTGAAAATTACTTCGAGCCAAACATATTTCTGTGGTTGAAACAAAATGTGTTTAATGTAGTATTCATCTATTCGAGATTGTTGTTTAAATCCCCATAATTTCTTTCCATGAAGATAGCTTAAGTTTGTTTGTTTGTCGCGCTGCTTTGGTCAAACAGGGTCGTAGTTACGATGGGAAGTTTTGTAAAACTTAAAAAAATGTACAAGTCCTCGAGGTTTTAAAAAAGTCTCGAGAATTACAGTGAAGTATAGAAAAGAACTTTTGAAAACTGGGAAAAACCAATTTACAGAGAGTCTTCAGTTAAAGCTCCGAGAACTGTAGGAAAGTTCTAAAGCAGCAAGTGCAATGTCCCATAAATTTCAGATAACCCTCTGTAATTTCCAGAGAATCCAGGAAATTCAGGAAGTCCCAGAAACAACAGATATAAATCCTCAAAATCCTCTGGAGATCGAATTCACTGGAACTTCAGAGAAGCGAAGATATCTGAATACGGGATTTGAGTGGATGATACAATAAGGCCAGAAAATAATTCCTGATCGTTGTGAAGTTGTTAAGAAAACATTTGAACGAACCTTTCCAAGATCTGTCATATCCTTGAGCTCTGCGAAATGATTGCTGAGCAATTTGAATTCATGTAAACAACCATTAGTGTGATTTGAATCGATGGTTCCATCATCGCCCTGGCTTACGTCCCTACTGGGACCAAGGCCTGTGCATCTAAGCTGAAGAACTTCAGTGTTCTAGATCAGCAGTTTCTCAACTACCAATTGAGAGGTATCAATGCCATGTAAATGTTTCTTGCATTAGTGTTGATCATGTGGCAAGTATAGAAGCCACATCCAACGTGGTTTTTCTTTGTAGCTGCGCTCATTGCCTTTCTCCATATAGAAGAGATAGGTTAGGTTAACGCATCAATTCACGCTTTTGATACTTTAAACATCATGAACAAAACTAAACAAATCACGCTCAAATTGCTAACCAATGGATGCTCCAGTGGAGCAAACAATTCTTGAAAATTTCACGCTTGAAGTGATAGGGACTTGATCCCGTATGTCTTTAAATTCATACAGAAATGACTCACACAGCTACATCGACCAAGCTTATATCGGTTATTTTGAACGTTATTAGTTTTTGAATACCACGAAATACTTGTCTTGATATTCGTGTGACGTGATGGACCATGTTGCTCATAAATCTGTATTTCGTGGAAATTTCTCACCAGATGGTGTTGAGTTGAACCATGAATGATAAAATACTACTATGTTTCGTCTGTTGTCAGTGTTTGAAGATTATTGTTTGCTGTTATATGAGCATATATCAAATCGGTGGAACTCGGTTTTTATGTAAGGCCGGTTTATTTTTTATAGCTATAGCCAAAACTCCTTCACGAGAAATTGAAAGCCCCCAAACATGACCATTTGTATGAAAGTCGAGGCTTTGATATTATTGTATTGTCCATCACTGTACGCACCCATTGATTGATAATTTACAAATACAAAATAAGTACCATAAAAAATAGAGGTGGGTTATGATCAGGAATATAACCGCAAGGACGACGTTGGCGTGTCCATTCTTATGAAATTTTCTACATACTGAGCCATTGCTTACGTTTTGTCAGTTCGGGCTTAGTGCAAAATCTCTGTCAATTTACCGCTCGACTTAATGCCGCATAACAATCTATTGATAATATGCAATGGTTGTGTCAGGATAAATCACGAGCATTTCAATTAAAACGCACATTTATTCGTTAAATTTAATAAGTCGTATTGAAAAGAGACGGTGGCTATGATACACGTTAGACGCAGAACACCATCGTGTACTGTATTCAATACAGCAGTAGTGTTTATTAAACTCCTCGTCGCTATCAATGGCGGACGGCCAGATACTTGGGATGATGCCAGTAAACTGTTGTCCACAAACATCGTTTTCCGCAGGAGGTGCCCGGCTCCCGGTATGGTTTCGGAAGCGGATGCCAACTGCGTGGATTATCGATTTTTACGACCCTTTGCCACGGCAATACGTCAAGCGAGGAAACTTGCAAACCCTTGCAGCGATTCCTTCTGGCTTGTAGAAGAGCAACACAGGCGATGATTTGCAGAACCAGACGCGCAATCGCGAAAAGCGTACGAGATAGAAAAATCTTCCCTGAAAGACACAACCGTACGCTCAATCAGAACTTGAATATCCCAACGAAATAATTTCTGAATGGAGTACCAAGCAAATTTCATAGAGGACGGGCTTCACTTACCGGCAACAAAGCAAAATGCATTTGCAGCTTAGAGGGTCCTATGGCTGTATGAAACATGGAATGAAACCTAATGAAATAAAAAAAACAATGGTTGAACCAATGGTCACCCGTTTTTGATGACCTGGAAAGGGAAAACCACATTTTTAACCTGTTCATTCGTAGATTTGTATGGGAGCAAAGGCAGGTCATTTGAAAGTAAAAGCACTTAATTGAATTTTTTAAACATTTTGTGGGTTTTCCAGATCAAATCTCGAGTAATTCATGATTCGGGCTAAAGGCCAATTGTACACAATGGCATTAAACGTCGATCACTGTCAAATCTCACAACAATCCCGCTAATTGAAAGCAGTATCTGATAGAGGCATGCTTGGTCTACCGTATACTATAGTTGAAAATTACAGAGTCTTGTGATTTGTGAGAGATCAACGTTAAAGACATTTTTACAATTGACTTTTAGACCCTTTTCATAAATGACTCGAGAAATAGTGTATAAATGATGTCAAACGAGAGTTATTAGCGTTCAAAAACCTTTCGCTTTTGTGTAACGCTTTCATTTTTTCAAAAGATTTCGAAATGACACCCGTTATAGAAAAGATAAACGTAATACGTTAAAAAAGTATAATCAGTTTTCCTTATCAAGTCAATGTTAATGGTTGAATTAATGAGAAAAATTGCAGGCATAAATTATTCCACCTTTATGTCAAGAGAATTTGCTCAGTTATTACTTAAAAAAATTATATTAAAAAGACTTGTGCATCATACACTATCACTCTTGTTCCAAACTCCTCTTCCACGTCATCCTAGCTACCTATCCTAGCTAGTAATGCTAAAATTATTGTTTTACGTAAAATGTTCTTTTTTTGTTACGGATAATCGAATCTGCGGATAATGAGTCCGACCTATACAATGACTGTGTGTGTGCCGATTCCTCCCACTGACGGCAAGCTCGATACGCATGACTGTGTAGAAGTACCCTATGCCTGAACTTTCCGCTAAGAAAATTCCGACTGGAAATCGAATCCAGCAGCCACCACCATGTTGCTTTGTAGCTGCGCCTTCACCGACTGAGGGAGGACCCCCATTCCGAATGAATAGTGAATATTATTATTCTCTGCGTTGGTCGTCACTCAGCCGCGTCACTCTGACCGTGCACAGAAAGTTGCATATAGGTACCTCTCAATTATCAATGACAACTGGTGCAAGTATGCCTACCTCAAGGCATCGAGGTAGACATCTGCTAGATGAACACTCTTCGACGACCGAGCGAAAAGTCTGTTTTTATCGTCGCAATATTATCTCTATTTCCCTGAAGTGTATAATGCTGGGATGGTTGAATGCTTGTAAGTGTGTAGATTGTGGGGCAGATTCTTTGAAGACGTATTTTACTTTATTTTTCAGGATGCTGCGCAAAGTGCTGACGGAAAGCGGTGCCAACTTGCCTCAAAGATGGACTTTCAGGACAGAGAACAAACTGACGACGGATCTATCGATTCGAAAGAGTTAACCGCTGTCCACAAAACCGAACAGGTACCGTTCGATCCGTCCATTGAACCGCTGCTCAGGGAAATCCTCGTCGATTTGTTATTTTCCCAATTCAGTATCCGTGACATTTGGCAAATGTACAAGAAGGTAGGTGGATCGAAATGTTTTTGAAATACATAGAGGCGTTGTTTCATGCACCTCTTTCTATTAGCTGAGCATCCTTCTGGACAGTGGAAGAGGTAGACCTTTGAAGGATCTTGGCGATTGGGAGAAGCTCGAGTCGGCGAAAAGCATTTCATTTCACATGCGCTGGCATTTTTCGCAGCTTCGATGGCATCGTCAATGAAAACCTGTCGAACGTTTTAGCCAAGAGGTTCAGGTTACAGAAGCGCGCTGCTTCTACGGTTTCCAGATTGCGATGGAAAATGTACACAGTGAAATGTACTCTTTGTTAATCGATACCTACATTCGAGATTCTAAGAAAGGTATGTTTCGTCAGAATTCCCACAACACTCTGGAATACATTTCATTCACTGGAATTTACATGCCTTACAGTTATTCATAATAATATACCAACCCGCGTGTTTCGCACTTCTGATAACTAATCGAGTGTCGTCTTCTGTTTGATTTTGTTTACTTTATTTATTTTTATCGATAGAAGTACTTGTTCAACGCAATAGATAATTTGCCCTGTGTCAAGAAGAAAGCTGACTGGGCACTGAACTGGATCGCGAGCAAAAAAGCAAACTTTGGAGAACGAGTGGTTGCATTTGCTGCCGTCGAGGGGTATCTTCTTCAGTGGCAGCTTCGCATCTATCTTCTGGTTGAAGAAACGCGGATTGATGCCTGGACTTGCATTCTCGAAACGAGTTGATTTCGCGCGACGAAGGCCTTCAGCATGATTTCGCTTGTTTGATGTTCAGATATCTGGTCCAAAACCGTCGAAGGAACGTGTGATCGAAATCATTCAGGAAGCTGTTGTGATAGAGCAAGAGTTTTTGACGAAAGCCCTTCCGGTAGATCTGCTTGGTATGAACTGTGATCTGATGTCACAATACATCGAATTCGTAGCCTGATAGACTATTGCTTGAATTGGGCATTGATAAGGTTAGGTGAAATCTTAGTTCATAGAAACGACATTCATAAATAACTATATATACTTCGATTTTTAGTATACAACACTAAGAACCCCTTCAGCTTCATGGAGTTCATTTCTCTCGAAGGTAAGACAAACTTCTTTGAGAAAAAGGTGGGCGAGTATCCAAAGAGTGGGGTGTGATGGCAAACCGCCTTGACAACGTGTTCACACTGGACGCTGATTTCTAGGGAGCGCAAATATAGCCCTAGCTCTTCGAATAGATATTCGTTCGTGCAACTTGACGTGTTTAAAGAACGCTAACTTTAAACGAATTTGGATCGATCTTCGATGCGGATGCTTCTGATGATGCGCGATGAGAGCTTATATCGGAAGCACATGATGTTGCAGGCAACCATTGCGAGGCTCTTAAGTGATTGTATATTTTTATGTTCAAAATGTCATCATTTTCACTTTCTCACGCGATAACACTTTACAGTACCGCCACCACAGTCTTTATGTATGTTCAAATCTATTTGACTTCAACATTATTCGTTTATTGAATTATCAGACATTATTTCATAATTTTAAGACGAACAATTATACTTATTTAATATCTTGATTTCTTTCCACAATACATGCTAGTAAACAGATAATGCAAGCAGATAAAACTTATTTAGAACAATGCAAGTTTTTAGGGTTCACATGTAAACTGAGGAAGGATCTCGTAACTGTAAATAACTGTAACAAACAAATAGATTAGATTTAAATAAATATAATTGGGACAGAATAAATATCTAGCTACGAAATCTTGTTCTTTTTTCGAACTGTCAAGTCAAAACTGTCAAGACTATGGACCGAAATTCTGCAAACCAACTGCAAAAAAGTTTTTATACAATTTTCCTACAAAACAAATGCTTTTGTCCAAACCGTCGAAATATCGAGGTGAATCCATGAGGTTTATGATTGTCGACTGTGGAATAACTGACAAAAACGACATGAGATTGAAATTAAAGAAAAATTAAAATTAAATTGTAGAAAAACTACAGGATATTTATATCCACTGGCTGAGTAGTAGTTTCCACCGTCGAAGCCTATCACTAAATCACCTTCCAGTATACCTAAAGATTATTAAAAAAATCGTCGATTTCCCTTCAAATATTGCTCTTTTCACAACACGAAAAATAATACATACCTACATTCCGTTCTAAGCAGTAACAGGAATATTCTGTAAAATGAATATATTGAGCAAAAGTGTACCTCTATTGATATTTTGCTCCACCATATTTCCTAGTTGATTTTCTCGTCCGTGGTTAATTTCTGTGAGAAATGGAATTTAGAAGTTAGCTTGAAGAAATGAGCAATGAGAAAAGAACGGACGGTTTTTGATTATCTCTATATTAGACATCTGGCTGAGCCTTCAATGGCGTACCGAAATAGGAAACTTAACGATTTATAATAATTCTAGACAAAATAGTCAAAAGGTCGAACGTAACATTTGTAAACAATGACCTCTAGCGTATTTTGTGGGATCTGCTTGCTCTCACAACCAAAAAAGCACCAGAAACAGATAGAAGGAGTTATTAGTGAGGAGTTAGTGGATATAGATGTTAGCAACCTGGCATTTCAAGAAATTTGCGTTTTAAGTCATTGTTTACAATTCTCGAGTAATTCATGATAAGGGCCGGAAAGCCAAAATTTCGATTTTTAGTTTTTTGCATTAACTGCATGCTTATTACTCAAGTTTTATGCTAATGTTGGCTTCAGTTTGAAAAAAACATTACAAACAAAGGTATAGTGATTTTGAATAAACGGCGTAAAAGCTGTTTAGGTCGGTTGGCTTTCCGGCCCTTTATTTTAGCATGCAGTTTAAAAGTATATGCACTGCTATTGGCATTCTAGACCTTTGCTTTTTTATGTATTATGTTTGGATTATTTTTTTGGAATAATTGTGAAAACTGCGGAAACAGATCAATAGAATTTTTATAGCATCAACAGGATAAGAGCTGAAAATTTTCGCCAACGTAATATAAGATGCTTCCATTTTGGCTGTAAATTTATGCGAAGACCGTGAAGCATCAGTAGTTGCTACTCCTTTACTGATCAGAACTAGTGTAATTACACAGAGAACCACATAGATGGAGCTTGGGAGTAGCTTTACATCTTCAATGTACAAGTTCACTAATTCCATTTATAGATCAGTACCGGCGCCGGCCACGTCCTCACGGTCTTTGGGGAGGGAGGAAGGATGATTAGTTTGACAATCGTTGTTATAGGAGACCGTGATCACCACTGCATCTCTACGGTTGCTGCCATGGGAAGGATAGTGGTGTTAGTGAGTGAGGCAGGTTATTTTTAGATCATGGATTCACTGTGGTAAGTGATGCGATCAATGAAAGCGCAGTAGACTGTTTTGTTTTTTAACCAAGTGGTGATAGAAAGAGCAAGTGACAAATAATAGCAAGGAAGGGGACGGGCCTGGGATTGAACTCCCGACCATCTGCTAAAGTAATGGCAAGAACAGGTAACCACTGAGCTGCCCAGCCACGTCATTTTGGCTGTAAATTTGTAAATCAGTAAAACAGAAGCAATTCATATGATCAGCACAGAAGCTGCCCATATCTGTTGAGCATTCTGAAGAAACTTCATCTCCTCACTGTTTCGTGTATCAAGCAGACTACACCTGTCTGGATCACAAATCGACCAAGGATAATGAGAAGTGACACATACACACTTAGTAGATTTACAGTATTCGGTAATTTTTACCGTACTTTCAACAGCTGAACGTTCGGTAATCCGATTCACCGGATTTCGGTGAAATTTTACAATATTCAGTACAAACATTACCGGAACTTGTCAAATTTACCGTAATTGTCCGTTGAATCGGACTGTATCGAGCTGTTGAAAAATACGGCAAAGATTACCGGTACTGTAAAATCTTCTCTGGTATTATTATATCTCTGAAGAATCAAACCGGGCATTGCCACATTATTCGACTTCTCACAAGTGAAGAAATTCAAAGATATTCAACCACTTCAACTGTAGAGCACACTATTCGAAAACCGCTTTCCGAATCCAACGAACAGAGGAAAAATACTCATCTTCTTGGTCTGTTTCACCAGAACCTACCAGTTCAACTCCGGGGTGCTCAAACAATCACGAAAATACCCAATCTCTGAAACAACGGGGACAGAATACCGAAGATGTCAATCAGAATCCAGGAGAAGGTTTGAATCTGGAGCACATGGTCGATGCGATGATAGTGATTCAGAAAGAAAATGGAACTGAAGGATTAACTGAACATACTGACTCACAGATGATTTTGAAACAAATGCTAATCGAGACATTGACTACTTCAGATGAAAACAGCGGAGAAAGTGATTGTGATGATAGCAAGGATGACGAAAAGGGTGGTAAGCATTTCAATAAGCAATTTTAAGCGTCAGCAATTCAGCCCTAGTATTCAATTTTATATTATTTTTGTTATAGTGCTGTAATTACAGTATTATAATGTCTTTTAAATCTGCGTCTATCAGCGGCAGATTTGACGAAGAACATCAAGAATCTTGAGGGTGGGTGAGGCGGTGATCGTAGGCGAGCGAAGAATCGTGCTTGATAGATTTCTTAATCATTTGAATCCTTCGGCGACACCTTCCCTTGTCAGAGCCGATACCGATAGCGAAAAACAAGGACAACACCCTTTCCAATCATCATTCCGATTCATGACATCCTAACACAATTGAATTTGCTTCTAATGCGGTACATAAAATGGCGTGTGACTCGGAATAATACCAGTCCATAAGAGATTTAAGTTCCTGCTGGCTCTTCAATTCTAACAACATAAACGGGCTCCTGAATATAAATCTGGTGGATCTGGAAAATCTCGCCATGGTGGTCACATTTATTCGGATCCGTTTTTGTAGTTTACTTCACATCGTTTCCAGGTCGTGTTTTCATGTTGTTTAGTCTGCTGTAGATTCAGTCCTCATGATTGACCCTACAAAATGAAGAAATGTTTCCATTATATGCATTCATATTAAAAAAAATTTACTTAAATTTGCGTAATACGGAGTAAAGGGCTCCAGAGCCTAACGGCGCAAAAAAGAGGACTTGAAAGCCACAACAAACAATATGTTGATGTTAACGGCGCGAAGCAAAGGACTCGAAAGCCAAACTGAAACAAATGACGTTGACGTTAACGGCGCAGAGTGAACGGCCGATGAGCCAGCAGGAATGCCAGTAGTGCAGAGAAAGGGGCTTAAATTCTTTTTTGTAAAATCTTTAAAATTAGCTATGTTTACTAAAATATTACTACATGAGATTTCAATACGATGTCTATCTTACAAATGGGGATCTATTTATACTGTAAAAACAGTGTAATTTAATATGATTGAAATATACTCGGCAAACTTTATTCTCAATTTTCTCGGTTTGACATCATTGGCTTTCCGGCCCTTATCATGGAATCACTCAAAATTGTTCCTTTCGACCTTGACGATATTGTCTAGAATTATCAATTATTATCTTAGACCCAATTTGTTTCAAATGACGTTAGCCATGTCGTGACCCTTGAACCGCATTCTTCAGTTCGACAAACTAGGGCTAACTTACAAATTTCTCGTGGCGCAAAGGCCATAGGAAGCCTCCAATTCCTTCGGATAGTGAGCGCTCTCTCTGAAATGACCGTGGTGGATTGATACAGGCGAATTTTCAATGACGAGGAATTCGCAGAAAAAGCCATTGTTTACGATTGTCAGTGTCATTAATGAAGAAGCTTTGTCGAATTCAGCTTTCTTGACCTAGCCTGCAGTTGGCGATGTTGAATCGAAGTTTCGGAAAATCGACACACGTCATTCAAAACTTCCAAACAAGTAATATAATTCTAATGTTTTGTTCAAATTGCATGGAGTTGTTAATAATACATAGACTAAGCATTGACTAACTCTAAGACCAGTAGGTCCCGAACAAATGATTTGTTTCTTGGCTCAGTGGCATACTAGCACCTCGGCTCTAAGCTCGGTCCCAAGCTTAATAATGCGCCCCTAATAATGAACTCACACGAACACACTCTCAAATATTCTGTCAAAATAACACAGCAAATCAAAACAAGGCGCAAATATGTATAACAAGGTGCTGGCTTCAAGTTGTACTTCGGACCAAGGGGTTCTACAACAGTGAATCAATTTCAAATCGCTAGTTGCATATTGATTGTTGTTATAGCTCAATAGTAATCCGAGGCAAGGCGCCTAAAGTAAACCTTTTGTGACGTTCCGTTTTTGCTCGGTAGGAAAAATGTGCAGATCGCACGGATAGAAGACACCTTGCGATATCCGGTAATTTTTTACCGAACTTTCAACGACTGAACAGTTCGGTAACGTCCAGATCAAAAATTTGACAAGTAAAAAATTTGAACAGTGCGTTTGACAAAGTCTCGGTTTTTTATGCCAGGAATACTGCAAAATTTCACGACCTCTGGTGAAATCGGTACTGCAATCGAACCAGCTGTTGAAAGTTTCGTAAAAAATACATAATGCTGTCAAGAATTGTATAAGGGAAGGTCCGTCGATTATGTCCACGTAGTAGGGGGGGGGAGAGTTTTGGGAAAAACAATGACGATCCATACAAAAAAAATTTGAAGGATCCATACAAGAACGCTGTGGCAGCAGGGAGGTTATAAAGTCATTTTTGCGTGACGTAGTGAGCGGACGTTCCCTAAGTTCTACAACGAAAAGATATCTGAAATCCTGAGATTACCACCTTTTAGTTTTACACGGAGGGCAGCCCCTTCCGTTGGTAGTAACTGTGTTCACAATTTGACTCGTACTGCTTTGCTCCTCAACTAAGGCTGTGTTCCAAATTTCGCAAGTCAATTTTAATTTTACGCCAGAAGCTAGACAGATGCAAAATATATTAAATCGATCGATTCTTGATCCCTATGTTCAAGGGCGACGTTCATTAAATTCTCCATCACGCATAAAAAGCGACTTTTGCCCCCCCCCCCCCTTGTCCCACGTTTTTTGTATGAACCTTCAAATTTTTTGGATGGATTGTCCCCCTTCCCCTTATTGATCAACAAACTTTCGATAAGGTTGAGTTTCGTCTGTCAGAAATAAGTCAGCTCGAGTAGAAGATTTAATCGGTTAACTTGCATCTGTCAATTTTAAGTAATTAAAACTAATTCGCCCAATTGGAAGCCTAAGTATTCTAGATGCATGCCCATGGTTCACAAAGCGAGAACTTTCGATGTCATGTACCATTTGTGCATTAGAATGATTGTATGGCTCATACAGGGTCTACCCCATGTGGCATAAGGTCATTTGGCATAAATATCGAAGGTAAAGCTGCTCCAGGTTCAGTGGGCATAATATAATTTGACATAACTTAGACATTCCAATTTCAATTTACTGTAAGTCTTTAGCATTGATTGTTTTAGTTAAACCTGTAAATTAACGTTTGAATATTTTGCTGTGTGATTTGCTATAATACAATAATTAGTCCAATATTTTAAGCAACGAACCAATTTCACTTGGCACTATGGTTTGGCACACATTTTAATTTTTAAGAAAAATAAGTCTTCGTGTAATTATATCATGGATTTTTAAAACAGCGCTATTGAACATCCCCTTCCAAAACGTTGGGCCGAGAATGGAACGCCGTAGCACGTGATGTAATTCTGATTGACCTCTGTCCCATGTTGTGTCTGTAGTAAACCAGAATCGGTTCCCAC